>CACVCL010028574.1:0-97312 GCA_902729485.2 Mus minutoides
CAGACTCAGAAATACGACCCAAATCAAATGACTGCCGGATGCCTGGCCTATAATGCCAGCTACTTAGGAGGCTGAGGCAGGAGGATCACAAATTCAAAACTAGCCTGGGAAACAGTGAACTTCTATTTCAAAATAAAAGTCTTAAAAGGGCTGGAAATATGACTTAATAGTAGAGCACCCGGCTGGGCGTGGTGGCTCACACCTTTAATCCCAGCACTCGGGAGGCAGAGGCAGGCAGATTTCTGAGTTCGAGGCCAGCCTGGTCTACAGAGTGAGTTCCAGGACAGCCAGGGCTACACAGAGAAACCCTGTCTGGAAAAAAAAAAAAAGTAGAGCACTTACCTAGCATCTATGAGTGTCTAGGTTCAAATACTTGATATGAGTGTGTGTGTGTGTGTGTGTGTGTGTGTGTGTGTGTGTGTGTATAATATACATCTATTTCAAAGAGCTGGATTAGAAGTTTGCGATGTTTTCCGCCTTTGGCTTTGAGACCTTCCTACTGGTAACTGAGAGAGCCCTGTCAGTCCATCACAGCCTCACATTTGTCTTTGCTAGAGGAAGCTCCACCCTCCATGCCCTCTGACCTCTCAAAGTCACATCTCAGTCTGTGCCTCCTGCAGCCAGCCCTTCATCTACCCTCCCCAGGACTACTGCCAGCCCATCCTCAGCTCTCTGTGCTTTTCCATCGTTGCTAACACTTCTTTATGGCTATTTCTGTCTTCCCCGTGTGCCTGCTTGATTCTGTTCCTAATTTCTCTCCTCTGAACTACCCTCGAAGGAGCTCTTAGCCCTCCGATAGCCTCACAGATGTCTAGAGTATGGCTCCAAATGAACCTTGTAGTTAAATGGTTAAATACACACTCCTTAGTCTATGGCTTGACAAGCCAGTCTTTCAGGCTGTTACTGGTTGGGTGAGACATCCTGGCCCAGCAGCCCTGGCCTCATCCACCCCAAGCTCTATTTAAATTACCCCACATTCGCTACTAGTGCCACAGCAAGCTAATGTCTAAAAGCAAGAACACGTATTAGTACTTAATAAGCCAGTTTCTAGATTGCCTTTAGCTGAAACCAAGGGTACAAATTGGTTGATTCTAACACAATTTCTTACCAATGTACTTGGAGAGGCCCATCCAATGGGGCTGAGAGAATTTCCCTGTATCCATTATGCTTTTTGCAGTGGATGTCGAAGTCAGGAACTTTCTCATATCAGAATGGTGTGTGCAGCATTCTGATAATTAAGAAACGAAAGGAGGGAGACATAAAAGAACTCTCTCTTGGAAAATAAATAGCAGGTAGGCCCCTTAGCCCAGCCCCCAGTCAAGCTGTGGTGAGCTATATATATTTGACTGAAAGAGGAAATAAAAGAAACGGGAGGCTGCATACAGAACACCATCAGGTACAGAATTTAGAAGACACATATGCATTCTTTGCTGTTCTAGTAGGACCTCACCCCTTCCCATTTTTAGTTCTTTTGTTTCCTAATACAAATTACACATAGGTTAGCCTTTTAATCACCAGTTATTTTCGTTTCAATTCTTTTCCTCAAAGTCATGTCTTTTCCATCAACTGGAGAAAAACAAACAAACAAACAAACAAAAAACAAAGTTGTTTTGGACAGTCTGTCTCTAGAGTCCAGGCTTACCTTCAGTTCACAGTCCTCCTGCCTCAGCTTCCCAGGTACAAACTATCAAATAGCTTTCTAGTTCAGGAGCCAGTTAAAGGAAAGGAAGATGGAGATGTGTCTAAATTGCATGTTAAAGAATAAGGGGGAAAGGCTCATTTTTGTACCAGGAGGAAAATTCCAACATGAACTGACAGGAACGGTAGAGTTTGGAGAGCGCTTGGAATCCCCTGGGTTAGTCTGTAACGGGCAATTCTCCTCTTTAAATTCCCCTAATGACTAAAATTTGGTTGTAGTAATTATTTAAGAGCTCCTTAAGGAGAATAGGGAAGATAAAAGTGTAAGATCAGAATGAAAGGGCTCTAATTTCATGGGGATTTGCATAGCCCAGTGGAGGTTACAGATGACACTGAATATAACTGTTTTGCCTGTTATCTCTTTCATTCTCCTTAATAGTCCAAGTAACGACACGGGTGCAGGGAGGATGGGGAAGGGAGACTGGTTTTTCTTTCTTGATTTATCCTGAGTTGGTATTAACTGGGGAGGAAGCTCCCGTTCTCCACAGGGCTGGGCAAGGGCTGGCTGTAGCAGCAGCAATTCACCAGGCTTCAGAGCACCTTCTCTGTGGCACCATAAGCTACACACCAGTGAAGCACTCGCTAGAGAAACTGATTTGCGAGGGCTCTGGTGACAGCAGATTGAAATGAGTGATCTAAAATTCCAAGACAGGCTGCAGACATGGCCCAGTGGTTAAGAGGACTGGCTGCTCCTTTCAAAGGACCCAGGTTCGATTCCCAGCACCCATGTAGCAGCTCACAACCATCTGTAAATCTAGCTCCAGGGGAAATGACAGCTTCTTCTAGCCTTCAAGAACACCAGGCACACATGTAGTGTACAGACATGCAGACAAAGCACACATACAAAACAAAGAAACAAAAGTTGGCACTCTGGTATGAGACCTGTCACTCCTCATGACCTCAGTCACTTATGTGTGATTACACCTCTGTCTGTGCACCTGAAAAATGACCGTGTATCACAGAATGACTTGAGTTCTTCAAGATCTTAGCCACTGATGTTCAATGCATGTTGAGTCTTCGAGTTACCCAAATAGATTCATGAATTCTGTGAAAGAAAAACATATAATAATCCAACTGCTAATATTCTAATGTAGGGAGAAAGAAATGATTTCAGATCCACAGGAGTGATTATAGAAATAACTAAACACACTTAAAAATTCCTAATTCCATTTGCAATCTTTTGCTTTTTGTGTTTTGAGACAGGGCCTTACTCTGGCCTTAAACTCTGGGTGTAGACAGGAGCCACTAGGCCGATCTTGTCATTTCTCCCCCTTCCCCCCCTTTCTTCCTTTATTATTTTGAACAGTGCCAGAAGCAAACTCCAGACCTTACATACATGCTCTCCACTGAGCAACATCCCTATGTCTATCATTTGTGGTTTTAAAATGCAAATAAGGGAGTAGAAAGATGTCTCAGTAATTAAGAGCAAGAGACCCAGATTCAGTTCCCAGAACCCACATGGCAGCTCACAACTATCTGTAACTCCAGTTGAGGGGATCTGATACCCTCTTCTGATCTCCATGAATGCCAGGCACATAGATGATGCCCATATATATATATGCAGCCAAAACACTCATTCACAGAATAACTCTAGACAGGCATGGCCGTGCACATATTTAATCCCAGCACCCAGGAAACAGAGGCAGGCAGATCTCTGAGTCGGAGTCCAGTGTATGGTCTACAGAGTTACTTCCAGGGTAGCCTCGGCTACACAGAGAAACCCTGTCTCAAAAATGAAAATAAATCTTTTTTATTGCCTTTTTATTAGATATTTTCTTTATTTACATTTCAAATGCTATGCCGAAAGTTCCCTATACCCTCCCCATGCCCTGCTCCCCTACCCACCCACTCCCACTTCTTGGCCCTGGCGTTCCCCTGTACTGGGGCAAATAAAGTTTGCAATACCAAGGGGCCTCTCTTCCCAGAGATGGCCGACTAGGCCATCTTCTGCTACATATGCAGCTAGAGACACGAACTCTAAGGGTACTGGTTAGTTCATATTGTTGTTCCACCTATAGGGTTGCAGATCCCTTCAGCTCCTTGGGTACTTTCTCTAGCTCCTCCATTGGGGGGCCTGTGTTCCATCCTATAGATGACTGTGAGCACCCACTTCTGTATTTGCCAGGCACTGGCATAGCCTCATACCAGACAGCTATATCAGGGTCCTTTCAGCAAAATCTTGCTGGCATATGCAGTAGTGTCTGGGTTGTAAAATGTCAAATGTAAATAAAAACAATAGCATGGCATTTCACATATCAGATTAGTAATAACGAAAAGTCTGGAAATACCCAACATTGGTTAGGTGTGCAAACCTGCTGGTGGCAGAGGGGCAGGGACATGGTTCAGTTGTAAAGCACCGACCTCGCAAGCACATGTACCTACTAAGTTCAATGGCCAGAACCCAGTTTAAAAAAAAAAGAGCTGGGTAGTGGGAGTGCAGGCCTCTCATCTCTGCACTCGGGAAGCAGAGGCAGGAGGGTCTCTGTGAGTTTGGGGCCAGCACTCTGGTCTACAGAGTGAGTTCCAGGACAGCCACAGCTACACACACACACACACACACACACACACACACACACACACATCCCCAACCATCCCACTCACTCTTCCCCTCATAAAAAGTCAGGTGTGGTAACAAACGTACTTGTAAACCCAGGACCCGGGAGGTAGAGACAGGAGGATTCTTAGGGCTTGGTGGTCAGGCCAGCCCCACTTGGTGAGTTCCAGGCCAGTGAGAGATCTTGTCGACAGGCCTCTGAGAGGCCAACGTGTTAATACTTATCCAAAGTTAAAAATCCATATAACCTCAAACATAGTTTTCTTGAGACAGGGTCTCTCTCTATAGCCCTGGCTGTCCTGGAACTCACCATGTAGACCAGGCTGGCCTCAGATTCTCAGAGATTCACCTGCCTTTAGTCGCAAGTGCTGTGACACTATGCCTATCCATATCCTTAAACATCTCTAACCTCTAAGAACTTCATTATCGCTGTACTTACAAAGGGATACTGGGCTGTGTAAAGGCCTGTCCATGACAGAACTGCTCGAAAGAGCCATGAGCAGGAAAATGTCCGACTACATGGCAGTTGTATCCATGTTAGAAGATGCTAAGTGGTCTCTAGAAAACAGTTTTGCATGCTGACATGAAAAAGATATCAAAATTAAAAAGGGAAACCCATGCACATAAATAATATAAATAATGCAATACAATTTGTTTTTTAAAAGAGAAAATATTAATTGATAGTGGAAATGTGTGTTACAATATCAATTTTCTACAACTCTAAACTACTTGTGTTAAGGGACCAGAAACTGGAACCAATCTGAAATGCTCTACCATGATCACTTACATTTAAGGGGGAAAAAAAAAAAAAAAAAAAAAAAAAAAACCTTTTAAAGCAAGAAACAGCCCTAAAAGGTGACAGAGAGGCTATGTCACAGAATGACCACAGGTGGCTGGGTACAAGGTCATGCTGCGTCCTGAGGCCAGTGTGGCCCTTGGCTTCATGAGAGCTGAGAACTAGACAGGATAGGGCTTTGTAGGTATAAACCCTTTATGGCATCTTTCCTTTTGCTTGTAATGCATCCTGTAACCCTTCTTTTGGTAAGAAGACATATTGTCCTCTCAGGAACTACTACTCTTCCTCCACCTCTTAGTCCTTGTCTCATGTTAGGGGCAGATGTGACCTCTGGTTATAAGAATGGTCACTGTCCCTAGCCAAACTGTCATGATGGCTCCCAAGAGAGAGACTGCCCCAACATGGTGGAGGACCATCAACCACAGATTATCTACCAGGAGTTTGTGGGCAAAAAAGCTGATCTCCTCTGAGAGCGAGGCTGCCACAGCAAACATCTGGAACTGATGTGTCCGTTGTCACCCACACTCAGGTAGAGATTTGTCTGAAAATGTAGCAAAACACAGGAAGGCAGTCTGTGTGGTGAGAGATGGATTCCTGTGGACACGAAGCACCTGCATCCAGCCTGCAGATGCCCTTTTGCATTTTATATGAGCCTGTAGAATCTCAATGTTCCCTCTACTAGGGTGAGCTGGGTACCTGTCAGTTTCGTCACAGAATCTAAACAAATATAAGCACCTTGGGAATTTGATCAACTGTTGCAGCCCCCCCCCCCCAGTACCCATCCAAATCCTCTGGCAGCTGCATTTACCAGCAAGGCTTTCTGTTCTATCCCACAGGTCCTCCCTTCCCACACAGCCTTGAAGAGAGAACCAAAAGGAACAGAACCCTAGTGATAACGCTTGTAGCGTGCCACACATTCTTCAGTATTCTTCATTACTTAGATTTTCAATATGCAAGTACTCTTGTACGGCATCAGGGTCTTAAAGATGACTATGTCAGGACCTGAGGACAGGGCTCTTGGATGGAGTGTCTGCCCTGTAGGTGTGAGGACCTCACTTTTGAGTCCTCGGGATGCATGTAAGAGCCAGTGTCACACGTCTGAAACCCTAGCCCTGGGAGAGCAGAAACAGATGAACCCCTGGAGTTCATCAGCGTACAAGCCTAGCTGACTTCAGGTTCCGAGAAAACCTGTCCCCAAAAATTAAGATGGAGAGCAATTGAGGAAGAAGCCAACATCAGCTTCCAGCCTCTGTGAGCATGAAAACCTGCATGCACAAATGCATATTCAAGCACATAGCTGCAACACACACATACATACACATACACCACACACATACACACACACACACACACACACACACACACACACACACACACACACACACACACGTAGTCTTGGTTTTAATAGCTATTAGGCATCTTATAGACACCAGACCATCACAGTACCAGGCATGTAAATTCCAACGCTCCTTTCACTGACAGGCACACAGTTACCAGTCTCAATGATCTGCTGCGTACATCAGGGCAGTCACATTACTGAGGTGCACATAAGCACATTGCATCTATAGCACCACATTCTCCACTCATGGTGCAGATAACACTATCAACCTGGAAACATGGCAGACGGGAGGAGACAGGATATTTGGAGGTAGCCACACTTCTCTCCTCTCACTACCACCTGCTCTGTCTGTAAGTGCCAGGACCTCACCCTGTTAGCTCAGCAAGCTCAGAATCCAGCTGCTTGGCCTCTGCACAATCACCCACTGCACCTTACATTGGCTGCCAGCTCCTCCAACCCTCTGGCAATCGTAGCATCATCTGCCCTGAGAAGATGCCTTACTCTCTGCCACACCTACCGCAGACTCAGACCTGTTCAACAAGCCTGATACCAAAAAATGACAGTCGTAAGAAGACACCTTGCAAGCCAGTCTGCACAGGTCAGAGGGCGCAGTGAAATGCCATCCGTTAGTTGGGAACATGCCTCCCGTCACTTCTCTTTAGATTGACAGGCTGGTAGTGACCCGTGGCAGTTATGGCTCAGTGCAGTGCCCCTGTGTCTGGCTGTCAAGCTTGGCGGGACTCTGGGGACCACACAGCCTTTTCAGTGTTAAGACCTTTTATGGTCTCAGCAATCTCCAAGGCAGGCACAGAATAAAGGGAAGGCAAAACCCGAATGGAAAAATGCCACTGGCATGTGTTACCCATCTCCACATCTGCATGGGCAGATGCAAGGCTTTCTTTGGCTTGGCTCAAAGCCCAGAGGATTTTCAGGATTGGTTGTGTGTAACACACCAAAGTCAACACAGCAGGCAAGGGTAAGTTGCAGTACTGGCTGCAGTGAGCTATAAGGCAGAATCGCTGGCAATGGAGCCTTCATCCCACCATCAGGATCAGGCATAAGAGGACTGTTTTAGCAGCATTGTTCTGCTTTTCTGCCTTCACTCTGCACGCATCCTCCTAAAGCGACCGCTCTAGGCTTCGCTGGCCGAATTGAACCTCCCCCTCCCTCCTGTCTGGTTGTCCTTATTTGAATCCACCTTATACACCATCACCTCTGCCTAGACATGTGCTCTCCGAATACAGAGAAACTGGAGTCACACAATCTAGTATTTGGTGGTGAGAGCGCTAAGATCTGACCTATTATCCATCCATATTATCCCATTGACTTCCTAGTACCTTCAGAGGCTGCCTAGCACTCTGCCATGGTATCACTGTAAACCACGTCCTGCACAGGTTTGTGGAATCTTCTGGACATAGGGCCTACCTAGAGGAAATAGGGCCACAGTGGGCAGAGCTAGAAGATTAAAACTACCGGTCTAGATAGGACTCTCTGCTTCCTGCTTCCAAAATGTGAGCAAGCTGGGCCTCGAGTCCCCACTGCCACTCAGGAGCTGTCCTGTTGATGTGCCTTCCCTGCCATGGACCTGCAAGCCAGAATAAATACTTCCTTCTTTAAACTGTCATATCGATTAGAAAAGGAACAAAGAGCTGGGCGGTGGTGGCACACGCCTTTAATCCCAGCACTTGGGAAGCAGAGACAGGCGAATTTCTGAGTTCGAGGCCAGCCTGGTCTACAAAGTGAGTTCCAGGACAGCCAGGGCTATCCAGAGAAACCCTGTCTCGAAAAACCAGGAAAGAAGGAAGGAAGGAAGGAAGGAAGGAAGGAAGGAAGGAAGGAAGGAAGAAAGAAAGAAAGAAAGAAAGAAAGAAAGAAAGAAAGAAAGAAAGAAAGAAAGAAAGGGAGAAAGAGAGAAAGAAAAGAAAAGAAAAGAAAAGAAAAGAAAAGAAAAGAAAAGAAAAGAAAAGAAAAGAAAAGAAGGAAAGGGAAAGAAAAGGAACAAAGCCAGGCCTCTTGATCATCCACTGCCTAGCTTCTGGAGACCCATAATCCATGAAATGTCCCCTGCTGGGCTGACTGGACCAACTGCAGCCCTCCTTGTCTTTTTTCACATTGACTTATGTATGTGTGAGGGGAGTCTCTCCTTTCACCACTTAGTTCCCGGGATTTGAACTCAGGTCTCTGGTTTTGGCAACACACACCTTTACCCACTGAGCCATCTTGCCAGCACCGATATCCTTAAACTATTGCTGTGCTGTTCCATTTTCTGGAAAGCCATCTCTCTGTGTATTTGTGTCACCACTACAGCAGAAGCGTCTTAAAGGGGGGAATCGTTTTATACTTGTTAGCTTGGTGCTTGATAACTAAGTCATCAATAGATCTTAAATTGATTGAGTTCTCTTCATCCTTGTAACACGGCGCTCAAAGCCTGCCATTTGCTCGGGGCCTCAGGTCATTCATTCACTCAGGGCCCCTCCATCCCTTGAACCAGCTCTAGCATCTATGGGTCTTAGTGTTTACTTAGCAACAATCTGCCTAAGATGCAACTCTTTTGTTCATTCCCTGCTCTGCTGTTTCTCTCTTTCATGAGTTTTAAACTTTCCTTTTAGACTCCACGGGGTTTTTCTATCTCAATATCTAAAGCCTAAAATAGGTCTCTCTCTTTCCTTATGCATTGACTCTGCTGGAGTAAATATAAATTGTTCTTAAAAATTAATTATAGGGCCGGGCAGTGGTGGCGCACGCCTTTAATCCCAGCACTTGGGAGACAGAGGCAGGTGGATTTCTGAGTTCGAGGCCAGCCTGGTCTATAGAATGAGTTCCAGGACAGCCAGGGCTACACAGAGAAACCCTGTCTGGGAAAAATAAATTAATTAATTATAGGACATTCATATTCACTATTTACTAAAGGCATGCATTTATCTCCCCTGGCATATAAACATGTATGTAAGGAATGTCATCTTGTCTCTCACATGTCACGGAAGCCACTCCCCTTCTTGCCCACTCATGCTCCAGTAAGTCCCCAGTCTCCTCCCACATAGAACATGCTAGCCTGACTCACCATCGGTCAATGGCACACATGAGATGAGGTAGAAGAGAATGTCATTGCAATTCCTTGCTTCCTCCCATGACCTTGGCCTCAATGTGTTCTGACAGAAGCTAACATTGCTTCCTTTTGTTTGCTTTGTTTTTTGAGACAGGATCTATGTAGTCCTGGCTGTCCTGGAAGTAGCCATGTAGACAGTGCTGGCCCTGAAGTTCCAAGGATCTACCTACAGCTGCCTCCTAAGTGCTGAATGAAAAGCAGTTGCCACACCCAGCATAATACTCCGTTTTCAATGTTCACGTCTACTATTGCTTCAGAAATAGTTCCTTGCTCTCCAATGGAAGTTCAAGACCCAAGCAGGGCCCCAGAGCTTCATGGTTGGCTTCTGTCTTCATCTTCCGGCCTCAACGCCTAGCAGTCTCTCTGTTCTCCCAGTACCTTGTTAGACTAGCTTCCGTAGGCTTCCCTCTCACCTGTGAGCCTTTGAGAGCACTGGTCCTACAACCTGGCTCACACCTTCAGTGTCACCCCCATCCCACAGCCTTTTCCAAGACTCCATCCTCATCTGTAAGATTTCAGTGTCAGAGTTGGTTGCTAAGGAAACCCTTTATTGATACCTTCCTTTAGGAAAGGTTCCTAGTCACAGGCTGTGATGGTTTGTGTATGTTTGGCCCAGGGAGTGGCACTATTAGGAGGTGTGGGCTTGTTGGAGCAGGTGTGTAACTGTGGGTATGGGCTTTAAGACCCTCATCCTACCTGCCTGGAAGTCAGTATTCTGCTAGCAGCCTTCAGATAAAGATGTAGAACTCTCAGCTCCTCCTGCATCACGCCTGCCTGGATGCTGCCATGTTCCCACCTTGATGTTAATGGACTGAACCTTTGAACCTGTAAGCCAGCCCCAATTAAATGTTGTCCTTATGAGAGTTGCCTTGGTCACGGTGTCTGTTTAAAGCAGTAAAGCCCTAACTAAGACATGGGCTTATGGGAACCTTCTGTTTTTTCTTTCTAGATTTTACTGAGTAATTATTTAACTCAAATTTCTTCCACACCCAACTGTGAGCAGAGTCGGCCATGCTACACTTGCACCTTGCACAAAAGGCAGCTTGGCCAATGTTAGTAGCCAATCAAGCTCTTCCTGAGCTCCGCCTTCCAAACTGTACCTAAGTGTATACCACACAACTTTTGGTTCTTCAGTTAGTAGGGTAGTCTCTATTGTATGTTTCTCATCTGGAACATCTTTATATCTCCAACAGCTGCATGTGGAAAATGCTGACAAATGTTCATTTCACTTGTTCGTTTATTGACTAGAAGCCAGTTCAGCTAGAGCCTTCCTTAATCGGAGGGACATTCTAAATGCTTCTAGGATCCATCTTTAAAACTACCCCAAGTTTTCCATATTCTAATGTTGTCATTGAGTACTCCTGTAACTACAAGTACAGGCTAATGCACCAAATTCGTGAAGTTCAAACATGAGTTAACCACAATTAGGCTATTTGCTTTACAAGAGCTCAAAAGACAAGTAAGTTCTAAAGGGAAAGAGAGTTCCATCAGTTTTCAGATTCTTAGCTTTTTCTCCGCAACATCATTCTTTCTTATTGTAAAATAAAAGTATTACAAGCTAATTTTCTACCACAAAAACTTCCAAGGTAGTGGGGTGCAAGCATGGTCCTTTTTCTCATTCTAGTTTTTTCAAAACTTACTTTTAACTAGGAGTATCTAGATTGAGGGGACCATAAGCTAATACAAATTAGAGGGGTATTTGTGTGTGTGTGTGTGTGTGTGTGTGTGTGTATGTGTGTGATTCCATCCAATCAAACCTTCATAATCATTGTAAGTATGAACCCAACCGCTTCAACATCACCCCACATGTGTAGAGTAGGAGGGTAGGAACGACATGGTCACAATGTCTTACCTTGCCATGTTTTACACAGATATGACCATGTGAACGAGTGAGACCATGTGATACGGCCAGTCAGAGGTTCAACACACATGACCAAGTGCCTCTACATTCCCCAACCCCCAGTCCAGCTTGTTCCCCCAGTACCCCCTGATTCCTGCAGAGATGGCTTTCTGGTTTCTGTTGATGAGCCAACTGCCTTGGTCGGGTCCTTTTGTATTAGTTTACTGTGTGCTTCTCTTTAGCTCGGTAACACCTCATCTTGCCATCTTCTTCCTCACTGGTTGTCTTCATTACAGCGAGTCAGCAATCTCTGAGGCTTAGGTGTCTGTTATCATATATTACATAACCAGAGGAACTGGGTCAGCCCCTGAAGACAGAGTATAGGAGACATCAACTCTGAGCTCTCAACTTGGGGTCTGGGAGGGACACAAAAGACAAATCATCAGCGATCAGAGAGGACTGTGGTCATGACTGGCTAGGTGACCTGGGGCAGCAAGACTGAGCAGCATTTGAGAAGAGACTACAAGCTGTCTAAAACTGGCCAGGGTCGTTGACTTGTGCAGGGCATCAAAACGGATCCAGAAGCCACAAGCCTATGGTAGGGGGTGACAGCTCACCAGCGCAGCCCTTGTGGTGAGGGCTTCCGGCCAGAGAGTTTAGATTTTATTCCACCACATGCAGTAGGAAGCCTTTGGAAGGCTGTAGCAGCATGGCGAAAGCTTGGCCACTGGGAAGAATGTAGCGCGCGCGCGCACACACACACACACACACACACACACACACACACACACATACACAGGCATACATGTCACATTCCTTCAGCCACAGTTCAGGCCTTTGGCAGCCCCTGAACAAACAAGGCAGCTGCCGACAGTTTTTCCAGACCTGCTCTCCCAAATGCCACCCCTGCATGTTGGATGGATGGATGGATGGATGGATGGATGGATGGATGGATGGATGGACGAACAGATGGTGAGAAGGGACAAATGGGATTCTTGGAAGCCAGTTTGTTCTTAGGGTTTCCCTTTACAACTGAAGAAACTTCCCTAATCAGAGATCACAAAATCAGAGGGATGAGCCTGACCCAGCTCCAGTGTCAGGCCACAGAGTCTACTGCAACCACTTGCATCACCACCTTCAGTTTCCTGATGTCTCCCTGTGGTACCTTATGTCTCACTGGGGTACCTCATGTCTCACTGGGGTGCCTCATGTCTCACTGGGGTACCTCATGTCTCACTGGGGTGCCTCATGTCTCACTGGGGTATCTCATGTCTCACTGGGGTGCTGGGCTTCACATCTCAGTAGAAATGAAAGGAACACACAGGAGCACCGCACGTAGCTTGTTGCTAGGCACCGCATAGTCATGTTGTTCCCTATGTGAAAACCCAGTCGCAGGCACACATTGCCAGCACAGTCAGAGCAGATGTCTTTGTTGCCCTTCACTTGCAGCTCAACCCCACCATGCCTGGGTGAGCCTTTGAAGCCTATCCAATCTTACAGAACTGCTTTTGTGAGCGAGACATCTCTGAGAAGTTCAATTGCGCTAGAGTCTAAAGTCATTTGCCATTCTCCTGTCCCTAGCACACAAGTCCCTGTGTGTTGATCTAACCAATTGGTAGTGTTTTGAGTCATACATCATGGGGCCAATGGCGCCTTAACGATGTATTACATTAATCTATCATCAAAGCCATGGCATTGTTATGATATATTACTTTAATACATCATTGGAGTGCCATAGCTTTAATGATGTATTACTCAAAACCATAGCAACAGCTAGAAAGATCAAGATAAGTTTTGTATTTTTTAAACTTATTCTCAGTAAATATGATTTTTTTCCTTAAGTTTCCACAGTAAGGTACGTGTTCAAAGGAAATATGAGGCTGTGGGTCCCGGCGAGATACAGTGCCAGGCCGTTTCCTTGTTGACCTCTGCACGGCTTACTTGCCCACCACCCAAGTCTATACCCGCTTCAAATTCTATTCTAAAACACCTTATCCAGCCAGGCGTGGTGGCTCACACCGCCAATCCCAAAATTTGGGAAGCTAAGACTGGTGGATTGTTGAGTTCAAGGGTAACCTAGGCTATTTAGGGAAACCCTGTCTTAAAAAATAACCAGGAGCTGGAGAGACGACTCAGCAGTTATGAGTACTTCCTGCTCTTGCAGAGGACCCAGGTTTGGTTCCCAGCATCCTTGTCATGATCAGCCATCTATAATTGAGTTCTAGGGGATCTAACACCCTCTTTCTGGCATCCACAGGCACGGTACATAGGCGGCACACATACATACACACAGGCAAACATACACATGCAATAAAAATAAGATCTTGTAGCAAGTAAACAAAAATAAAATATATATTCAATCTTACAAAAGCAATGTCACTCTTGAACAAAGGATTTGGTGAGACTGCCAGAGTTCTACCATGTTACAGTCACATGTCTACAGTGGTTCCCTCTTCCAAGGAGTATTCATGCCTTTGCTAACTTGCCTTTCCAGAGGATCCTAAATTGTGGAAGTGGTGGCATCCCTCAGTAAGCTGTTACGGGTGTTTGCTTTTGTATCTAACAAGACTTTATGAGCTACACAAGGTTGTTCACACCCATAACCCAGCACTTGGATGTGGCAGTTACTGCCCAAACAACAAAGTGAGACCTTGTCTCAAAAACAAAAAACAAAAAACAAAAAAAAACAAAAAAACCTGATTCACCAGTATCTCTACCTCTCCTCCTGGTTGTCATACAAGTATGTGGACATGCACGCACAGAAGGAGGAAGAATTGTAGATAAAATAATAGATGATACATACATACATACATACATACATACATACATACATACATAATAGCTAGATGTGATAAAGATAGGTAGATAGATGATAATAGAGACATAGGTGATATTGATATATCTCACATCTTTCAACTGACTGCCGCCTTGAGCTTTGATTATTTTGGCGTATAATAAGAGTTGGACAAGAAACACGCGTGAAACTGAACCCACTGCAATAGACAGAGCATTGGCATTAATTAAGATATTTTTAGAGCATTTTTTGTGGTAAATCTCAACTGTTTAACCAGAATGAGGTTCCACTCAGAAATAGTTTGAATAGCAAACGTGTGTAGTATAAAAATATACATACACACAGAAAGGGAGGATGGAAGGGGAGGAGGATGGGGGGAGGAAGAGGGGAAAGAAGGGGAGAGGGAGAGGATGAGAGAGAGAGAGAGCGAGAAAGAGAGAGAAAGAGAGAGAGAGAGAGAGAGAGAGAGAGAGAGAGAGAGAGAAGACTAGACTCTGGGGTCAAGCAGTTGACCCCCAAAGCAAGTCACCTTAACGAAGACCCTGAGGTTTTAATAACCACAGCTCATTGAAGTCAGGTTTTAGACGTTGGTGTTAACATTTAGCAGGAGGCTTGTTGTGGGTACGGCTGCAATCCCAGCAAAGGTGAGGTATGGACCACAGGATCAGGCCAAAGCCAGCCTGAAATCTTGTCAAAGAAGGGGGTTGAGGGACAAATAATGGTTGGTGTGATTGTGTACTTGGGAGACTGAATCAAGAGGGGCTTGATCATGAGTTCAATGCTAGCCTGGGCCATGAGAACCTGTTTCAACCAAACAAAAAGCAGGTCCAATTGATCACACTTGTGGTATCTGCATACCAGAAGCTGAAGCAGGAGAATCACAAGTCCAAGGGCAGCCTGAGCTACAAATAGAAATCTGGGCTCAAAACCACGGGCTAGGGATATAGCTCTGTGGTACAGTGCTTGTCTAGTGTGTGCAGGGCCCAGGGTTCCATTCTAGTACTGCATATAAATAAATACAATAAAAGTTAAGTGCAGAGCTGGAGTTATTCAGAGAAAAGTCATCTTCTATCTCCAGGCAGAAGAGCCTATTTCTGGCATCTCTGAGAGATAGCCTTGTTTCTCAGTGTGGGTCTTACCACAGAGCTTAACATCACCAAGTCAGAGCTACTGCCCAGCACCCACACTTTGATGGTCACCGTATCTACCTTACACATCCCTGTATAGCTCCTACTCAACTCTCTCGGGCCACGGCCTTCTGTATACCTCTCAGGGCAGCAAAGCCTTTCTTTATCTCATTGCCTGATTTGGGAATTTAACTCTCTCTCTCTCTCTCTCTCTCTCTCTCTCTCTCTCTCTCTCTCTCTCTCTCTCTCCTCTCTCTCTCTCATTTGAAGAGCTGCTGTGGGGAGCCAGCTGCAGGAGGATAAATGAGGGGAGAAGTGAGGACACAGTACTTGCTGCTTTCCACCCCATCCATGCTCACGGATCAGTTCAGTCCCAATCAGCACATGGAAAGGGGCTGGGGAAGGGCTGGGGAAGATTCACAGAGAAGTGGGAAAACAGCAAAGACCCCTCTGATCAGGAATCTGAGGCTTGCATAAGGTTGGGCTGGAGGAAAAGAAAGTGCCACATGTTCCCACAGTTAGATCTTACAGAGAAGAGAAAGACAGCCTGCTTGCTTATACACCACAATAAGCTTGGGGCTCCGATGGGCCTCAGAGGCCTACAGAGTACTGAGTGGCCCCAAAAGCTAGGCAACACCATTTCTGTTGAAGCTTCCTTGAAAACCTTCACTTGATTTTGGCTGGAACTCACCTACCCTGTTCAATGCTGTTTAGTCCCAAAGATGCAAACTGAGGTGAGGTGTCTTCTGTGTCTACCCCATTGCACTCAACTGAATAGAGAAATACTTGGGTTTAGGGCATCTCAGATTTGAATTGGTGGAAAAGTCAGGACCTCGTGGGGAAAGGAGATTGTGTAATCAGGTAGAATATCCCCTGGAATTTTAGTGCTCCATTATAACCAGGTGTGTTTTGACATGAACATGACTTTCCTGAAGTGGAAGGCTCTCTCCCCACCTTCACTCAATACTTATGACAAGTACAAAGGGATGTTCTGCCAAGATGGCGGGACAATCTGAAGAAATGGTTTCCTCTCATGTCAGTGTCTTAGTCTCAGGTTACAAGGTACTTAATAAAACTAACTACTATAAAACCATGAAGCGAAGAAGAAGAAGCCTCTTTCCCGCCTAATCACTCATCTTTACTCTTTGAAAACTCCATCCTCCCAACATGGCATCCTTGCAAAACCATCTTCCAGCAAGCTGACAACCGCAAAGTCCAGGTTAACAGAAACCAGCGTGCCGTGAGTAACCAGTATAGCACACCCACAAAAGTGTGTCAGCTTTTCGAAGCCCCGCATGGAATGTTCTCTCCTTCCTGCCTTGGCTAATTCAAAACTGCACAGGAACACTAGACAGGAACAACACACATGAAAACTTCCCTTCCGGTCAGGGTCAGGATGCAGCGTTTTTACTTCACACACAATGGACAGATCCCTTTCCTTTTTCACTTTCCAATGATGGTGTGTGGGGCAGGAGAAACAAGAGGACTCTGCACTTCCGAAATTTCTCCGTTAGTGCATTCATTAGGGGGAACAAAGTGATTTCCACGTGACAGTTTTCAGAGTCCAAAAACTTCTCCCCAGGAAAAGAAAAAATGTGGCCAGGCGTTATAGCTTCCCTGGTGACTCTAGTATCCTCTTGCCCTTCCTTCCTGCCCCTTCCTGCCCGTGCCACATCCTTTGTTACCAAGATAGCTTGTTTACAAAATCGAGGATCAGTTACTGAAAACAAGTGGCCGGTGCTTTACCTGGGGTGTGATCCAGAAGCTAGCACAAGCATTGAGGAGGAAGCTGGAGAAGATGGCCTGTCCTCAGCCTTGGCTTCTATTATCGAGAAAATCTGAACTTATAAAATTGTCTCTTGGATACAAGAATTTCACTAGAGTAGAGGTTTTACTGTGCAAAACTACAGATGCTATGAATTTAATTTCCCCCTTGATGTTCTCCCATAATGTTATAAATTATTGAAAATGCATCCATGTATTACTTTACTAAGGACAATCGGCACATCTCATAAAAACCCTGGGTCCCTTATTCTTCACTCTGTTCCCGATGCATAAGGCCATCGCCAAACAGCTCAGCCAGCCTTTGAGTCCCGACCCTTGCTCCTCCCCTGGAACACTCTCCCTCCACATTGGCCAGGCCAGAGGCTTCAAATCAAGCAACGCTTCCTCCAGGAAGCCTACCATGATGTCCACCTGTTTCCCAGTGTTCATGCTTTTCCTCTGTGATTCCCACAGTCCAGGGTGGTTTCCCTTATCAGAGCATTTGTCACCAGGCAGTGGAAATGGCTGCTTCTTCTCTAACCTCCTCCTAAGGGTAGGGTTCCTTGGGGGCACTCTAAGCACCTGGCCATGCTTGGCATAGATGGCACAGAGTAACCAAATGTGACCTCTAAGTGTAAATATCTTGAAAAGGCACAGAAAGCACTGAGGGCTTAATCCACTTCCACAGCTGAATGCTACCTGACCTACATCCCCTCAGCCACACGTTCCAGGTCACGTGTTCTCTCCATTCTTTGAACAGCCTCAGTTCTTTCCCACGTAAAATGTCATCCTCTGGGCCTTCGTGGGACCAAATGCTGCCAGTCACTGGGGTCTTGAGATTCACCCTCAGTGCCACACACACAGAGACCTCACCTGACCTTTCAGTCTGAATGAGCATCCAGTACCATCTGATAGGCAACAGTTTCTAGGTGTGGCTCAGATTACCATCGGAACTTGTCACTCACTGTCATCAGAATCTCAGTGAAGAGGGATGGAGACCGTGCTTGCCTGATCTGTGTTCCCAGAACTGCATGCTTTCGTGGCAAAGAGTTAGGTGCTGAATGGAATACAGGCATGAATGATTGAAAAATCTGGGTCAACCGCCAGCCGATACACAGGAAGTGAGAGACCTTGGAACACTCATCCCCAACCGGGGTGTCAGGGATATTGCTATCAAATCCCTCCCATCTCAGCTCAGGGAACCCTGCAGAAGAGGAGGCAGAAAGGGTATAAGAGCCAGAGGGGATGGAGGACAACACCAAGGAAACCAGGCCTTCTAAATCAACAACATTCACACACACACACACACACACACACACACACACACACACACACACACACGTGAGCTCGAGCGCTCGTGAGCTCACAGAGACTGAGGCATCGAGAACAAGACCTGCACAGGTCTGCAGGGCAGGGGGGGGGGGGGGGGGATCCTAGAGATGAAGGGAGAGGTAGACACATGCCTCCATCTCTAGCCCAGAAACTATCTCCAACTGATAACCACTTGTGAATAAAGATGTAGTTTCAGCCAAGAAAGTCTCACCAGGGAAACAAACCACTCTTAGGGTAAGCTGCATGTCTAGCAGGGAATGACTAACATAGACTACACTCAGTAATATGTTTGGAGGTTCCCTGTCTTATAATGTCATGTCAGGGCTTTTTTTAAAAATCATATTTTATTCTTATTCTTTAATTTATTTATTTTATCTCCTATGCATTGGTGTTCTGTTTGCATATATGTCTGTGGGAGGGTGTCAGGTCCCAGGACCTGAAGTAACAGACAGTTGTGAGCTGCCATGTGGTTGCTGGGGACTGAACCCAGGTTCTCTGAAAGAGCAGCCAGGGCTCTTAACCACTGCGCCATCTCTCCAGCCCCTTAGTTCTATATTTATATTTTTATTTATTCATTCTTCATTTTCTCTGCTCATCTGGTCCTTTGCATACATATTATGTTTTTCAGTTTAGTGTTTCTATGGGACTCCTGAGTGTGCAATGGATATCTGTCTAAATTGGTTTCTTGTACCTTTTCTTGGGCCCCTTTCCTTCTGTTTGTTTGTTAGTCCTGTTCCAATCTGTTAGCTTTTATTTTACTATATTTTATTTTATTGTTAATCCTTAGAGGCCTGTTTGTTTTCTAATAAGAAACAGAGCAGGGATGAATTCAGGTGGGAAGGCAGGTGGGGAGAACTGGGAGGCAGAGAGGGAGGGGAAACTATAATCAGGACATATTATGTGAGAAAAAAATCTAAAATCTGAGTCAAATTTTACCAAGAAAATATTCGAGAAGTGCTTCAAGATCAGCTCCGGGGAAATCGCTGGGAAGACAGTCCTTGGTGACAGCACACTGCCTCCTTTGTGCTTGTAGTAGCATACGGAGAACTGTCTCCACGGTCTCACGGACTTGAAGACGTAGCTCCCAGCTGGTGGTGCAGCCTTGCTGGGGGGAGTACTGGACCTCACCTTTCTACCAGATCCAGTCCTTGCTATCAGCTATATAAGATGCCCAAGGTCTTTCCAGGTATCTCAGCCTGCTGTGGGAACTCCCTTTGAATTTCCTGTCTGGGGAATGCAAAGAGCACTGTGTTCATTAATTTTCTATTTCTCTGATAAAACACCATAACCAAGGGTTTTAATCAGTGTTCGACTGCTATGCAGAGACACCATGACCAAGGCAACTCTTACAAAAAGAAGATTTAATTTAATTGGTTGACTTACTTACAGTTTCAGAGATTAATTAGTCCATTATCATCAAGGAAGGAAGCATAGTGTTACACAGGTAGACATGGTGCTAAAGAAGTAGCTGAGAGTTCTACATCTGGATCCACAGGCAGCAGGAAGAGACACTGGGACTGGCTTGGGCTTTTAAAACACCAGTCTACTGGACATTGACACACTTCCTCCAACAAGGTCACATCCACTCTAACAAGGCCACACCTCCCAATTTCTCTCCAGTAGTACCACTTCCTGATGCCCAAGCACTCAAAAAACCATGGCTACAGGCACATGTAACCCCTACTCTATAGAATGGGTACAGAGACAGGAAGGATCACTTAGCCTTGCTGATCACCAGCTTAGCTCCAGGTTCAGTAAAGACCCTGTGTTGAGGAAATGAAATAGAGGCTGATACAGAAGGACACCCAGCTTCTTCTTCTGTCCTCACACCTGCATGCATCAAAGAGAGAGAGAGAGAGAGAGGAGGAGGAGAAGGAGGGGGGATGGGGAGGAGGGGGAGGGGAAGAGGAGAAGGAGGAGGAGAAGGAGGAGGAGAAGAAGGAGAAGGAGAAGGAGAAGGAGAAGAAGAAGAAGAAATAAAACAATATCATCCCAACATGATTGCCAGGGCCCAAAGAGGTGAATTAATTAAATTTGCTAAGTTCTATGGAGCTTTCCATCATGAGAAAAGGTTCAATAAATAGTGGTGGTTAAAATGATCATCATCTTCAAAAAGTTAAAGTGGTTGCTCCAGCATCCAGCAGTCTAACTTTGCCTGCCAGAGAATTGTGGTTCCAAATGTTTAATTATATGACTCCGCTTCTCAAAGAGCTTTGTCCAAAGCCTAAAGTTCACAAGGCTGCACTCTGGTTCTCTGGTTCCTTTTGAGAATCTGTTTAGAAGTTATAGGTGCATAAGCTGATATGACATTTTTTATGAACAGCATGTCAGTTGTTCTCTGAGCGGAATTATATTATGTATCCGCAGGATGAGACTCTCCACTCTTGGGCTATAATTAGGTAATATCCATTAAACAACAGTTGCACAATTTCCTCAGAACTTACTGGCATTCCAAATTATAAGGCTGTGTTTTTGAAAATGCCTTTGCCTGTGCTCTTTTTCCTCTGGGTCCCGCTGAAGCCTGGATCTCTTGAACTGGAATGCAAGCTCACGGCTTTCTTGCATGTCAGAGAATTAGGTTCTGAGATCAACTTACTATAGCCAAGGCTTCACAGAGGGAACGTTTTTGTTCATTTCTGTGCTTCCTCGGGAACACACTGATTAGAAGTATGGCAGAGAGAGAGAGTCAGTCTGAATGGAGGTCTCCATTGGACTTGATTTCTCCCCTCAGAGCTTGGGGTCCCCCCCCCAAAGGAGGGGGAAGAAAGATTTTAGGAGTCAGACAGGATGGAGGACATCAAAAGAATGTGGCTCACTGAATCAACTAAACAAAATGTAAATGGGCTCACAGAGGTTGAAGCAGCAAGCAAGGGGCTCTCTTGGGTCAGCACCAGGTTCTCTGTGTATATGCTACAGCGATAGCTGTTAGCTTGGCGCTCTGTGGCACTCCTAACAGTGGGAGGGGGCCAGTGTATCTTTGGGACTCTTTTCCTCCTCTTGGGTTGTCTTGTCCAGCCTTGACAGGAGTGAGGGCTTTTGCTTTGTCTTATCATGACCTGCTTTATTATGTTTGATTGTTGTCTCTCGAAGGCCTGCTCTTCTTTAAGGAAAATGGAGGGAGAGTGGGTCTGGGGAAGAGAGGAGGCAGGGGTCGGGAGGGAGAGGAAACTGTGGTCAGGAAAATAGATTTTAAAAGAAGATTTTAAAAGAAGTATGATTGTCTACGAGGCTCTAGGACATTAATGATTGATTAGTACAATGTACACTATTGAGAATGAAAATTTTTAGATCATTGAAAAACACAATCTAAGAGTCTTTTAAGGAGTCAGCTTTGGTGTGTGTGTGTGTGTGTGTGTGTGTGTGTGTGTGTGTGTGTGCGCGCGCTGCTCAGGATAGAACCCAGGGCTATGTGCACACGAAGTGAGCATTCTGCACTGAGCTACACTCCCAGCCCCTGAGTTACGTTTTGATAACAGAGAAGAGAGGATTCTAGGATTGGTTTCACTCTCAGTACAAATGCAAGAAACTAGAGGTACTGGGGTTAGATGGTATTTCTCAGGGGTAGATTATTTACCTGGCATGTTCAAGGCCCTGGGTTCAATCTCCAGCACAATGATGAAAAAAAAAAAAAGAAAGAAAAAATGAAAGAAAAAATGAAAGAAAGAAAGAAAAGAAAAGAAAAGAAAAGAAAAGAAAAGAAAAGAAAAGAAAAGAAGGAAATAGACTTTTTAAACGTTCTTAAGGGCTGGAGAGATGGCCCAGCAGTTAAGAGCACTGACTGCTCCTCTGAAGGTCCCGAGTTCAAATCCCAGCAACCACATGGTGGCTCACAACTATCTGTAATGAGATCGGATGCCCTCTTCTGGAGTGTCTGAAGACAGCTACAGTATACTTACATATAATAAATAAATCTTTTTTTTTAAGTTCTTAAATTTGGAGACCTTATGAAAGTAAAAAGCAGTCACTTAAGTATATATATATATATATATATATATATATATATATATATATATATATAACCATATATATATAATCATATATAATCATATATAAAAACATATATAATATACAAAAATCATATATATAAATGAAATGTATTAGCATTCATTTAGACACTTACAGTAAGTTAGCATCACATTCACTTGGATTGAAAATTGAGCAGCTGCTGATTAAAAACATGTAATTAATACTATCCATTAATAAGACTACTCGGCATAACAAAAACCCAACCCCAGTGCTGAGTCAGAGGCAGAACTAACTGTCCTATTCAACCCACATCCTTTAAAATCAGAGCTTGCTCACCAGCGAGAACGGATGCCAGCGCCCACGGCCACTGGCACTTAAGGCTCAGCCACCTACTCAGGAAAACTTCACCAAGACGGTGAAGAGGGCCCTGGCTCGCATCATTGCCCCTCAACGCCCCCACAGTCTGCAAGCTTCATTTGCATTTCTCATCGGGTTGCATCTCACTCAGCTGCTCATGACGATTTATAGCAAATGCTGCAAAGTCTTGGCTTGTGTTATCTTATTAAGCCTTTATGAACAATCAATGGCGTTCCACCGTCTGAAAGGACTGTTCCTCACCGCCTTGTCAGGGTGTGGGGGGCTCTATTTACCCCCAAATCTAAGGGGAAGATTTAAACTGCAAGATAGTTTCATTTTCTAAGAGTCTAATCTCTTTTCGTATTTTGTTGTTGTTTGGGGTTTTTTGTTGTTGTTTGATTTGTTTGTTTGTTTGTTTGTTTTTTGAGACAGGGATTCTCTGTATAGCCCTGGCTGTCCTGGAACTCACTTTGTATCACTTTGTAGACCAGGCTGGCCTCAAACTCAGAAATCCGCCTGCCTCTGCCTCCCAAGTGCTGGGATTAAAGGTGTGCGCCACCACCTCCTGGCTCTCTTTTTGTTTTCTAAGCTGGGTACAAACAAATAGAAATTTCTTCTGTTTTTTTTTTTTTAATATGGCATTTTACTGTGTATGGTACACACCTTTTATCTCAGTGCTAAGAACTGGAAGTGGAAGGATCCAGGTGTTCAAAGCCACACTAGGCAAAAACACCAAGCTCAAGACCAGTTTGGGCTAAATGAAACCCTGACTCAACTAATTAATTAGTAAAGCTTTTCAGAACTTGAAACCCATGCAAATGAATGGGAAAGAAAAGCAACAAAAGAAAGATTTCATAGGCTATAAAGTGAGAGGTTTAACATATTTAGAGCCAAGATTTTAAAGGAACATGTCAAGCCAGCTTAAGAACTAAAAAGTGATGGACCTGGAGAGATAGTTCAGCTGTTAAGAGCATTGACTGCTCTTCCAAAGGTCCTGAGTTCAATTCCCAATTATATATGAATGTATAATTATATAATATGCATTAAAAATATTTTATAATATGTACAGATATTTATATGTAACATATATAACATACATATATACATATATTGTATGTACATACATACATATATATATATATATTCATATACATATATATGGGGCATGAATCTAGTGCCATTGGCCACCAGCCAATGGAGGAATCACCACGGACATTGGCTATGCCCAGGCCACATTGGAACGGGAAGGCTGGAACCCTAGATTAAAGCCTGATCAATATCCCACCTCTAGATCTTTTCATTTCTCTGAGCTCATGACGAGCATCTTAGTCATTTAAGATTTCTTCAATTACTTAAGAATCCTAAGTATTCTAAGTGGTACAAATAGCTTCATTTCCCTCCAACACTTAGGCACAAATACTTGTATCATCTCCAGCACACAGACACTGCCATCTCTATTAGTCACTGCTATCTCAGTAGACCTGCCTTCTCTGTTCTGGACTCATCAGTCTGATACCGACTGATCTACCACCAGCACAGCAGAGTTCAATTGAACTCATTACCTTCCCATAAAAACCTGCTCCCCAGTCAACGTCATTAACTCAGCTAATTAATGATATCACAGCTTACTTCAGGAACCCTAGGACTCACTTCCCCTTTCCCATCCCTCTATTAGCTCTTCTTCCTGCCCCTCCCATGTCCACTGGATACCAAACCCTCTTACCATCCTTTCTCATCTCCTTCATTCATACTGTCAGCATGGCCATCCTCACTCCCCTGCCCACACCTTCACCATTCTCTCTTACATTCATACAAAAGGGCAATAGTCCCTTTCCCTGCCATACATTCTTACTCTCTGGACCAGAGTCCTACAGTGATAAGCATGGAACGCTTGTTAAACATGTGTGCTGGGTACCACTAAAGCACTTTCCAGGGTTAACATTTAGGAAAGAGGCAGAAATAAGATTTGAACCCACATGACACAGTCCTCAACTATCCAATTGTCCCTCTAATCACTTAACATCTTCCTGTCTCTGGTTTCTCTTCAGATCATATAAATCCCTGTCATTTTAAAAAGTCTCCAAAGGCTCCCTCATTCTGCCTACAGAGATTCACGAGCCATGCCTTCCTTGTTGATTCACCCCTTCCTTCTCTGAATGTAATGATCCCTCAGCCTTCACG
Source organism: Mus minutoides (assembly GCA_902729485.2). Taxonomy (NCBI): domain Eukaryota; kingdom Metazoa; phylum Chordata; class Mammalia; order Rodentia; family Muridae; genus Mus; species Mus minutoides. Next base: position 24,855 of record CACVCL010028574.1, read on the forward strand.
CCTTCCTACAGAAACTCTGCCCTCCATCCATACTTTTTATCCTACATTTGTACATCTGCATGTCTGGTCCTGTTTGTGCTATAACACCCAGGCAAGATTTGCTTCCTACCTAGCTCTTTCCAGGCATTAAAAGCTAGTAGTCTTTGCTGGACATAGTGGCACATGCCTTTAAGCCTGGCATTCTGGAAGCAGAGGAGAGTGGGTCTCTGTGAGTTCAAGGCCAGTCTGGTCTGCATAGTGAGTTCTAGGCCAGCCAAGGCTACATAATGAGACCGTATATCAAACAAAACAAAACAGTCAGTCTTCACGTGCCCACAAGCTTTTCATATTTTGTGACTGCGACTACCTCCCCTATTAAAATTTAGGCTCCCTAAACTGTGAGTTACTCTACAGAAAGTCTAAATGATGCTGGTGAACTAACCAAATGGATTATAATCGTAGCAGTACAAAGAACAGGTACTGAGCATTAGAGGCAAAAATCAAGATAGAGAATTAACTATGGAGCTGGAGCAATGGCTCTGTGGTTATGCTGTTCTTGCAGAGGACCAGGGTTCGGTTCCCAGCACCCACATGGTGGTTCACAAACATTCTTCAGTTCTAGAAGATCTAACATCTTCTGACCTCCTGTGCACCAAGCACACACATGGAGGCAAAGCACTCATACTAATAAAATATAATAAATGCAATAAAAAATGTTAAGAGAATTGGCTATAACTAAGGATTGATCTGGGAATATATTAGAAGTTATTTACAAGCTTTCAACACTTAAAAAGTGAATAAAATTATTTTAAAATTGTTAAAACAGGTAGTAGATAGATAGATGATAGATGATAGATAGATAGATAGATAGATAGATAGATAGATAGATAGATAGAATTTTGAAAATAGCTCCTGAGTCTGCAATCACCAAACCAGACAAATCCTAACAATAATGTTTAAGACAAGCAATTGGGAAAAAGATAAAGTATACTGATAAAAGACAGCAGCAAGCCCATGCTCCTATGCAAAAGTTACTAGGAGTCAAGATTTTCTCAAGAAAAAAGTCAACAAATGTCTTGGCAGTAAGTTGGGAAAGTCAAATTTAGTTACAGCAGTATTATCGTAGACGGGAACTGGCCCAGTAGGCCAGTCTTCTCCAACGACTCAGCTTATCTTGATGTGCCCCCTGAAGGGAATACAATTTTTTCTCTGCCTTTGACCTTGATTGCTATGGGGTGCGGCCTTAACTGGGATGCTCTTTTTGATGATAGATAAAACATGTGTGCTGATGCGTCACACAATGTGAGCATGATCCTCCAAGGGCTTAAGTGTTTAGTCATTCTATGGCCAGCACAGACTCATCCCCTTTCTGATGTTTATAAATATGGCTGATTGTGGAGTGTTTCCCGCGATACGGAGTCTTCGCTGCTTTATAATCAGTTAGTCATATAACACAGAAGCACCACAGTTCATAAAGATACCCACTAAGGAAAAAAAACACAGAGGGAATGATGGTCTCTAGTATTCTGAATGTAAATAGTTCCAAGCTGCTGATAATGGGGGAAACCTTGCTATAATGAGAGCTGGCTGAAGGAGCTCTGTGTAGGTGCGTGACTGAAGAAGAAACAGCCTGGGATACAGTGCTAGAACCAAAACATGCTTTACAGATCCTAAGAGTTTGATTAATAAATTTCTTCCTGGGAAAGCAATGGCAAAGGGTAGTGGGGCTCTAATTAACAAAGGTCCCTCAATCCTAATCAAATAAACAGGCATTGCACTGTGCAGGTCCAGAGCCTCTAAGTCTTTGGGGTTTGTTTTGTTTTGTGCCCCCCCCCCGCTTTATATTGGATGTAGTAAACCTCCTTGAGTTTTTATTACATGTTTACTGCAATCACACTATATATCAAGTATGTGACAGGGAGACCTAGTGTCAGATTAATACAATCTTCCCAACTTTAATCTTGTGCTCTTTTATAAATCAGAATGCAATGTACTGAGTCTCTATCCCCCACTAGGAAGCAGAAACATTTCCCTTCGTGTGATAATGACAACACAAGTTACAAATAAACATTTGAAATTATAAAATCAAAAATATAGAATCAAAATTATTAAGACACAATCAGGGCTGGTGAGATGGCTCAACGGGTAAGAGTACCCGACTGCTCTTCCGAAGGTCCTGAGTTCAAATCCCAGCAACCACATGGTAGCTTACAACCATCTGTAACGAAATCTGATGCCCTCTTCTGCAGTGTCTGAAGACAGCTACAGTGTACTTACATATAATAAATAAATCTTTTTTTAAAAAACCCACAATCATTCTCAATTAGGCTAGCCACTTCTCTTTTTCAAATTAGCCTGTAAGAATTTTTTAACATAATCTGTACTTTTGTGACCCAAATATTTGAGTGACATTTGGTGCCTAGGACACCTGTGGCCAGTTCACAGGAGAGAGAAAGTGAGAAACTGGGATGGTACATCATATTCTTTTCATTAAGAAGTGCTTTTGAAAACATCCAGGCAGTGGTGGTGCACGCCTTTAATCCCAGCACTTGGGAGGCAGAGGCAGGGGAATTTCTGAGTTCGAGGCCAGCCTAATCTACAAAGTGAGTTCCAGGACAGCCAGGGCTATACAGAGAAACCCTGTATTGAAAAGAGAGAGAGAGAGAGAGAGAGAGAGAGAGAGAGAGAGAGAGAGAGAGAGAGAGAGAGAAACATTCATAGGATCTAAAAGAACCACGGGATCTACGAAAATGATCTCACATAATTCAAATTGAAAGGATTAATTGGGTTGTGCGGGGCATAATCAGAAGTGGTAAACAAGACATCCTTCTGTTGGGACAAAATAGAAGCAGATTCTCACTGCAGAGCCTAACCTAGACCATCTACATCTGATGTTTTGATAAAGTACACCTCATCAACCAATGAGCACAGGGATGAGACAGCTCAGATGCAGCTTTGAGGAACCCTCTTTATAGCTGAGATGATTACATAGGTTCCCAGAAACTTCTTCCACCCAGAAAAGCAAAACTTCCAGCTCCAGGACCTTATTTTCTTAGCTTGGCTGTTATCTTTGTATACAAACAGTCCTTAGAAAGAGTGATGGCATAGCAATGTGTTATTTACATTCAATGATGAACAAGTTCTTAAAGTGTTCTAAGGGACAAAGGAATGCTGAAAAGCCCCACGTGACTACAAGGTATCATGATATAAAAATGACGGGGAAGGGTGTCAAGCAACCATCACTAAGTCCATACTTGGCCAAAACTAAGGAAATTCCTAAATTCTGAACAAAAATGCAGGCAGATAGGTAGCCAAGTTAGAAATGGTGTTAGTATGAGTTTATATACCCAAACCCTGGATGGCAATGAAGCTGGCATCCACCTGTCTGGTTGACCGGGTTTGTTTTACAAAAGTTGTTTAATTACACTCTAAGCAGCATATATAAGTTAACATTATCTTCCCTCGGATAATGATAGCATTGTGCATGCGCTAAGTAAAACAGGAATTAACAAAATTCCAATGGCTTACTAAGATGATAAATAGAGAGCCAGTTTAAGGAAGAGCTCTCCAGGGTGTGCGGAAAAACCTGCCGCTGAAGGCAAGCTCGCAGGATGTGGGGCTCCGCGCAGGCATAAACAGGAAACCCAGCAGCTTGCGCCGGGACTGACAGACAGGCCTGGAATGGCTTCTCTGAAGCGGGCACAGGGTTTGACCCCTGGCAAAGGCAGAAGCGCTTATGTTTGTTACATTTTACTTTCACATCTGTGCCATCCCTGCCCTCAAAAGCCAAAGCCCTCTGAGACACTTATGAAAAGTACCAAACACAATAGTGGGCATAACAGAGTCAGGTCTGAGTGGTATTTTCACTGCCCCATGCTACCTTAAAGAACTGTTGTCAGGGCAGAGTTTCAAACTCTAACAAGGGTATTTGTCCCAAGGAAGGTTGTCACAGGTCTTGTATATGATATATGAGCATCTTTGTACATAGGAACTCCATACACCTTTCTAGGACACTGTATTTTTCTTTAAACTTAAACATAAGAGCCAAAACTTTGACTCTCATATGCTAACACAAGGAAGATCAACATCCCTCCCGGCAAAAGAGAGGAGGTCGGAACTTGCTCTTAGCAAGTTGATCAAAATGGCCCCATTTATCACGACTGTGACACCAGAAATGGCCCAGTGTAGTAGAGAGCAGTCCAATTTGACGATGCTCACAAAGCAGCCACGATAATCCTTCACTGGGGACATTACATAGCCGTGAAATTCAGCTTTGCATCATGCCACATGACATTGCTTCAGCACTATCATGATCTTACCTCCAAACAAAGGCTATTTCTGCAGAAAACCAGATCAACAGATCACATTTCCTTAAATGTCTGAATTTACTCAGTACATAAACACCCCCTTTTTAAAAGCTTCATTAAAAACTTAATTTAAGGTTATTTAAATGACACAACCAATGATGAATTTCTTGGTTTCCTTTTGTTTCTGTTTTTGTTTTGTTTTGTTTTGTTTCCTCCCAAGATAAAGTTTCTCTGGCTGTCCTATAACTTGTTCTGTAGACCAGGCTGACCTTGAACTGACAGAAATTCACCTGCATCTACCTCTTAAGTACTAGGATTAAAAGAGTGTGCCACCATCAACACCTGGCCAAAAAAAAAATTACTTTTACCACATAAAAAAATAAGCCAGCAGTGACATAAAATGGTGTCTCAATAAATCTGCTTACATAGAAAATAATTATTAAGCTTGCATTTGTGAGAATTTTTTTCTGCTTTTACTAGGCCTTAAATTTTAGGACAAATGAATAGGTAGTATGCTATTAGTATCTTATTTGCTCAAGTATATTAGCATAGGAGAAAGTTTAGTGATTAAGAACTGAATACAAGGATCATTTTCTAGATTCTTCTTTAGTTATCAGTAATGTGGAGCCCCTGCATGTTAGTCTTGTTATCAGTGGCTAAAAACAAGCCTTTAACAATAGGGTCTGTGCATCTGGAATGAATAAGGATGTGCCATAATGAGGTCAAAGGAAGAAGACAGCAAAGTGTGGGGCTCTCACTTAAGTAGATTAATCCTGAATAGACAGGACCTGATATCACGGTGCCTCGGAGGAAGAAAACAAAGCTATTCCCATGCAAACACCCCCAGTGAGGAGCCACCGAGACCCAGAGGCTCTGTCTGCAGGAGATAGCAGCCCTAGCCATCCATCCCTTCATCCATCCATGACACACCCCCATCAGAGGAGAGGGTCTGCTTTCTTTATGACTGGGTGTGGTGCAGAGAGTTAGAATCAATTCTGAGGCAGAATGGGGCGTAAAGTCGCCATCCTTCACTGGGCTAACTTATTATGCTCCTTCGTTTTCCCCTAGCACTGAATGCCCTGGTCCAGTGCAACAGGAGTTTATAAAGGGTTGATCTTGGCTGAGGAGAGAGCCGCGCACCTCAGTCGTGACACAATATAAACTTCACTACATGAAATCCTGGAAGTTGGTGTAAACAGCTTTTAATAGCAGCGAACATTTGTCCCCTTTGTTTAGGCCATCTGGACGTCCCATTGTGTTCAGTCAACACTCAGTGCCACTGCCGGGTGACAGTTGATATATGTTAAGTACAAGCAGAGTGCCCCGGCCCACTCTGGGGACCTTAAAGGGAACTTTTCAGTGTTTTGTGGAATATTCTGTCAGATCGCCGAGTCGCCTGCATCCTTAATGGCTGCGTGCCAGAGTCCTCTGGCCTTTTTTTTTTTTTTCATTATTATTATTAATATTATCAAAGGAGAGTTTTGCTTTGACTGTTTGAAAGGTTAGGAAAACTATGCCAAAGTTCTTCCGGGCAGCCTGGAGAGCATGGGCTGACAGGAATCACTTTCAATATGGAGGAATGAATAAAGAACTCCTGGGATCCTAGGAGATTCCAGGCTTTGCTTGTTTAACATGCAGAATGACTGACAGACAAGCCATGAAAGCAGCACCACAGACAGCCTCAGTAAGCGCAGGCAGCTGGCTCTCAGAAAAGGAAAGATTATTCCAGAGTGCGTGTCCTCACCTGCACGGCCCCTGCAGGATGAGGAGCTGTGCACATGCTTATTTGCTTTCTCATGCAAAGTGGCCTCACGGCTCATCCCGAGATGGCATGCCTCGGACTTACTCAAGTGAGAAACGCCACTACAAAAGGGGAGTGCCAACTAGATGAATGGTACTATGTACAAAGATTACCCAAGCAGGGTTAGTACCCTGAGCTGAGTAAAAGAGCTCAGAAATCAGCCCGGGGCTCTCTCGGCAGCTGGTTCTGGAACATCTGTGGCCTGCTTAACAATGTGCTTCTAGACTCTTGCCACCCACGAGTGTCACTGCTGCCTGGGTGACTCTGGGTGAGTCTGCCCCCTGGAAGGCAGCCAGGGAGGGAGCATGGAGTGCTGGAGATGACAACGCAGCCCTGGTGTATTGTTATGTCATCTTAAAAAACGGTTGAGTAGACAGAACTTCACTTTGCTAGAGAAGATAGAGAAACCGATAATGAATGTGATACAACTTGATCTCAGATTGGCGCCCTGAGCAGAGGCATACAGAGCCTTCGGAAGCTGGAGTCCTGCCAAATCCAGGACAGCAGACATGAGAGGCAGAAATTCTGTAAGTGAAATCTCTATGACTCTGGATGCCAGCACCTCCACTGCTCCTTTGCTTTCCTTGTCTTGGGCTCATTAAAACAGGTAAAGAAAGGCCTACAGGAGAGCCTGAGTGAGGGGTGAAAGACACGGATCTGGGAGGTGGAGCTACAATCACCTGGAATTTCTTCTGAGGAATCAATGTGCACACAAAATAAATAGTCCAATACAGCCCCAACTGAAATTCTGACCATATGAGGCTGACATACTAGCAAATAGAATCGTGCAATAAGTTCGAGGCTAGCCTGGTCTACAGAGAGAGAGTCCCAGGACAGCCAGAGCTACAGAGAGAAACCCTGTTTCTAAATAAATAAATAAAAACAAATAAAACAAACAAAAAAAACCTTACACTGGCATTTTTTTTAAAAATACAATAATGTGACTGAGGGTAAATCCAGGTGGCAGAGTACTCACCAAACATGCATGAAGTCCTAGATTCAATTCCTACCACTGTAAAAACAAAATGTTATTTAATAGATAAATAACTTACTTTGGAGTAGAATCTATATGCCCTATTGAACAAATTCTACCACAAAGTCTAAGTCCGACGCGTGGCTTAGTTAACGTAAGAGCAAGCTTCCGTCTGCCTCGCTTCATCTTTTATTGCAGAATTAAACAAAGAAACCCTATTCAGTAGTTCAAAAGATGACACAAAGAAAATCATTAGAAATGCATTCTTTATGATACCCGAGGAATAAAGTCAGCATGTGTATCATCGTGTAACTGAAGGACCGATTACCAAGACAATCACGAAAGTGCTCAGAACAGCAGTTGGCACTTTACAGAAATAGAGTAAATGTTCACTGAATGAATAAAAGACCTCTTAAAGGATCCCAGAGAACTGCACAAGAGTAATTCTGACTTTTAGCAAACATCAAATACAATTGTCCCAAACATTTCACTGTACGTTTCTAACCAAAGAAACAATAGTTAAGTTAGGGGGGGGGGGTCGTTTGTTTTATTTAATATGGCTCCTTCTCATCAGAACTTAGATTTCAAAGGATGGTGCAGAAAACGGGACTAAATAGTCTTTGATGTTTAAAGCCATTTTACATTTGTTTGTTTTGGGGGGCGGGGCATGCACATGCCACTCTGTACATCCCTGCAGAGGTCTGAAGATAGCTCTCAGGTGTCTGTTCTCTCCTCCCACCATGTGGTCCCAGCGATTGAACTCAGCTCATCAGGCCTGGCACTGTCACCTTTACCCAGGGAACCGGCGCCCTGGCAACTGGCCTCTATTGTTTAATCCATCATCTTTCCTTCTTGTATCTCCTATGACAGGTGATGGTATGTGTGCTTCTATATTATTCATCATCTCACTGAAAATAGCCTATCTTTCTCCCCTTTTCGGAGGTCAGACATAATTTAAAGTATACTGTCCTAAGGAATAACTATAGTGAGTTCTTAGAATTGTACTCTCCCACTCATGTTTACCTCTACCAAACTAAGCTGTATCCAAAATAATATATGCCATATGATGGGTTTGAGAAGACCATGCGTGTGGTGTGGTGTGCCAAAGGACAGCCACAGCATCTTCTGTTCTTCAAGCTTGATGCTCCTCCTTCTATTCAAGTGACTGGGTGTACGGCTCGTTCCCTTGAACCTAAGATCCTCCCTGACCCAGCTTCAGCCAAAGGTGCAGCATCAGTGTGACTTCCAAGGATGGACTTGTTCCTGTCACACTTGTGCTTACTCGTGCACAACATCCCCAGTTAGGGCCCAGCCATCAACCTGGAGTGACCCACACTGCCTGTGGCCATGGCCATGGCCAGCCCGTGCTCCATAGCTCTGGTGGAATAGCTAAGGATAGTGCTAGCCATCAGAGCATGGAGCTGAACACAGGTCCTCCCCTGCTCCAGGTGACATGGGGCAGAGATGAGCCCAAATCAGACTGCAGAATCATCAACCGACCATCCTTCTTATAGACCACGTTTTGCAGAATAGAGAGCAGAAATCATTTGTAGGATTATTTCCAGCACCCTTCAAAGGAAGGGGTATGCTAATAAATGTATAGTACTTTGCTTATGTGGTTAGTAAGCATAATTACTACTTATCGGACCTAAAAGCTATAGGCAATTTCAAAACTAAAACATGTGAATGGTCTGTTTTCATCTACAAAATGCAAAGATCAGTTTATTTTTCCTATGCCTTCTAAAAGCTAACTATCATATAGATCCTATGAAATGACAGCATGACTTCAAATCATTACACCTATTAATATAACGATATCAGCTGAGTAAACTCAGCCAGAGATTTATTTTTTAAAAAAAAAAATGATAAGACATTGTTCCTCGGACCTAAAACTCAGTTATTGGTCAGATGAAAGAATCCAAACAGAAAAACATTTGTACACCATCAGTCATCCTTCAGAGACGTTCAGCTCGTAATGCACACATGCAAACTTACCATTTCAAAGTCTAGCAGTTAGCTTCAGTTAGATACATGCTAGGAACATTGTAAATAATACATTTATAAATTCATTAATCCTTTTTAAAATTCCAGACTAATGAAAAATAGTGCATGTTTAAACAGCTACTTTGGCAGCAGGGGACTGGATTAGATGACCTTTTATAGTCCTTTCAGGGCCTGCGAATCTGCAGAAGACAGGCTGCCCTGCTACCCATCGACGGCAGATCACAGAGGACTCAAACCGCTAATTTCACTTATTTAAATTCCACGCTTGATACAGAAATGAACAGGCCCACTTTGATGCCTGTGTTAATGAACTGTTAATTCAATAATATTTCATAATACTATCAGTGTAAAGATTACTGCTTTCGCCAACGCTTGAATGGTACTTGCTTCTGGGTTTACAAATCACTACTGAATGTTTCTAATTTTCCAAGTGCAGGCATCTTCGAAGAGTCCAAAAAAATAAAAAATAAAGTGCAATTATAAATCAAGAGACCGCAAATCTCCAAGAGAGCATATTACTAAATAATCATATTTTATGCAGGTTCCAAAAATAACTAGTAAAAAAAAACCATTTCTTAATCACATTGAAGATATAGTACTAAGAGGGTTGTTGTTGTTGTTTTTTTAATCCTACTAAGGAGGATTTGTTTTAAGTGTTAAATGGAGCCATATTAATATTCATGACCTCATCTGCATAACATTGGGAAATGCCTTATTTGACTCCTCAATTTCCTGTATAAATATGTGTTTAAATATTTGCTATTTTGAAAGCAAAAACATCAGCCCACTAGACTCTCAGAAAACGGAAACAAACCATAAAGTGGAAACTTTTGTCAGATGGCGTTGCGGGTGCAAGCCCATGATCCAAACCGTCTGAACCCTAACACGTAATGTCACCTAGTTTTTAAAAAAGTGTAGATGCTAATTCTGCTGATGAAGATATTGTCTTCCCCCTCTTGTGCCCTGTTCATTATGCAAGGCTGCAGAATATGAAGTGTAGATGTGAGATCCGGGCCATCTAATGATCGCCCACACCTGCTCATCTGGTACAATTTTAATTAACACTCCAAGGAGGTTTGTCAAGAGTAATCAAAAACATTGTCGCTTATAAAGCTGTGGCAAGAAATCAATAGTTTTCATCAGAAAAGGTAAAGGCTAGCATAACTGAGCCATTTAATTGCTTCATTCCAATAAACAAAAACTGCACATTTTAATGACTTGATTCAGGAGATCAATATCCAACCGCATATTGCATTAAACAGCAACATGTGGTGGGATATTCGGAGTCATTTCCATTCCGCAAGCCGCAGTGCTCTTCTTTATTTCATCACGAGTGGCAATAGGTTGCTGCGCCTCCGCGGTGCTATGATTTATTTCAAACGAGTGACCTCTAGGGCCGTAAGACTAGAACGGGTGACTAGTTCTCAATGGTAAGCTACTGGCACTTGACAAAGCGCCTGCGGCAGAATGAATTTACTTCTCTTTTCCTCAATCATCAACAGGCTCTGCCCTGACCCCCGTTCTGACTCCTATAACAAGAGCTCCTGTCTTCGGCGTGAAAAATTTACTGTCGCCTCTACTTCTCATTGAGCTGGAGTGAGGACTTCTGTCACCTTCAGTGAGCTGAGTCCAGAGATTTAACTAAACAACAGTTCCAATTTAAAAACCACCTAAGTGTGTTTCCCATCAAGCGGGTGGCAACCAGAGGCATCTGTTTCCAAACGGCACGATTGTCTACCAAGTGAGATCTTTGCGCTACGTTTAATTCAGAGCAACACTGAGGCCCCAAAACTCGCTTATTGATGTGGTGCCGTGAAGAACGTGAAGCGCTCATTAATACTGCAGACTTGGAGAGCTATGTGTTTATTATTGGTGGCCATTAGAAGCCTGAAGAAGATGGGGTACTTAAGTCATTTTGAAGGTTACTTGAAAATAGAAATTCCAACTAACCATTGAAAAATATTGTCCCCGATAGGTATAGGCTGAATCCCTCCCTGTTCAGCCACAGAAATACAAAAGCATGCAAGACACAATAAAGACATCAGATTAAACAAGGTAAGCCGGCTAACACCTGTGGTGTGTATCTTCCTGCAGACGACTAGTTTAGAATCTATTGTTGAAAGCACTTTCAACAATGACTTGAAACAAGTCCAAACACTAACTATCAGCATATTATTTTTTTCTTTCCACAGAAAGAACAAAAGAAAGCATAAGCCCACATTTATCTAATGCACCTGATTTCAACAATCAACTTAAAATAATTAAGCAGTCAGGACAAATGCTTTTGAAACCCCCTGCATCAACTACAAGGCAATTAAAAGGCTGGCGTTTGACGGTTTATTCCGGTCCTACTGTCTGTCGCCTTCCGCCTTCCGCAAAATTTCCACTCCCTCTTTAATTTTCAATCCCTCTGCCCTCCCTGCTTCACAGCTCCTGGCTATTGGCTTTTACAATCTGTCCCTTGGGAGTGAGGAGTTATTACCCCTGTCGATGGAAGAGAAAGGGATGTTATTCCCTTGTCACCCTCATCGGCTCCAGCAGATTCCAGGCGCTGATGGATAGCCTTCATTGGGGAAAGGCGGACGCAGCACAGTTAGTCCTCTGGCTTGTCAGATCCGTCTACCTGTGCCACCCGTATTACTTACTGGAGTCACGGTGACACTCCGTGTCCCCGGAGTCGACTGAAAAACCCCAGAGTCAACGCTGCACAAGGGCATTCTGCCACTGTGGGGGAAAATGTCACAACACTGTCCAAGTGCCATAGCAGAGGGGACTCTCGGGCTCCTGTGCCTTCACATCCTAGACACAAAAGCAGGTGGAAGTGCTAGAGAAAAAGCCCTTCAGAATCAGGCCCTTGAAGGTAAATATTGGAATGAGGGGAAACTGAGAAAACTAACTATAGGTGGTTGGAGACGCGTTGCCAGCACTGGGAAACGCCCAACTGTCTGCTCTCATAATTCTGCATCCTTTGATCCCTCTCGATATGGTTCACTGTTGTGTCGTGACCTAGAAACATGGAAACCTCTACCTGAGCCTTAATTAGCAGGTGCATGCATTTATGCTCTGTCTCATCCAAGACTTGAATAAGTGTTTCAGCTAATTGCCAAAAAGAGTCATAATGTTTTCCATAACCAGAAAATGTCAGTGTTTAGAATGAAGCGACTGAGGTTCCATCCTAAGAGATGTCTGGTCAAGCTCTACTGGGGTTTTTTCAGGGGAAAGATACAGCAAGCTCTTCGTTCTTTCTGCTTGCGGCTTGCACCTCACATCTGTCTGTCTCCTGCCCTGCCTTCACCCAAGGTGGGTAACCAATGGGCATCAAGAGACCATTGCACATGGTACTCAGGCCCTGGTGAGGTTAGCACTGCTCACCGCAGGTAGTGCTGTGAGTCGAGTCTCATCATAAGACCCTATCAATGGAAACAACAACAACAACAACAGCAACCACACACTTTCTGGGCCTGCACCTTGGACAATTTTATTTCTATGTAAGTTATCTGTAGGTACAGGTCTCAAACACTCATCCAATGCTTAGAGCCAAATGTTCAGTACTCATATCCTAAGAACACCAAGCCAGCAGCACACAGTAAGATGATGTCTAGAGACAGCAATAATTACTCCATTTATTTGCACTTATTGGTTTGAGGAAAGGTCATTAAGAGCTACCGAGGCTCAGGCTGAGTGATCAAATGAATTACTTAACAACTGGCTTTCTGAGCTCTGTAGACCCCAGAGTTATGCTATCTGTGAGCTCTGTAGACCCCAGAGTTATGCCATCTGTGAGCTCTGTCTCACACTGGAAGGCCCTAGAACATGCATTAAAAATAGGAGAAAGGGGTGGGAGCGAAATGACAAGAGAATTCTAGCACGTTCCTTTTGTACTCCCGTGCTGCACACACTTGATTCAGGAAACTACTAGAAGCTGATCTAGAATAAAACTATAAAGGGCACCCAGACATGGGGGGGGCTAGGTGAAGGAGAGAAAGGGAAAGAATTTCTTTGCCACCTGGTTTATTAATGAATAGGGTAACATCTATCATGCCTGCCTCAAACTCCTCCTCCTCCTCCTCCTCTTCCTCCTCCTCCTCTTCCTCTTCTTCTTCTTCTTCTTCTTCAAATTATTTTCTTAAAGATTTATTTTAAGCACATTGAAGTTTTGCCTGCATGTATGTCTGTGTGAGGATGCCAGAGTCCCCTGGAACTGGAGTTTTAGGCGGTTGTGAGCTGCCACGTGGGTGCTGGAAATGGAGCCCATGTCCTCTGGAAGAGTAGTCTTAACTGCTGAGCCATTCCCGCAGGTCCCTGAAACTCTTGTGAGAGCCTAGGATTGGTACTGATGTCACTTCCGCAGGGTGAGCGTGGCCTTAGCATACTGATGTTAACTTCTCAGTGTAATTCACAACCCCATTTCCTGAGTGCCCTGCTATCCCAAGATACCGGGGAAGAAAGGAGCACAAAAGGGTTGCAGTGCCCGGACAAGGGGTTGGTTTGTGCTTGAAATGTTCTCTGAAATAAGTTTTAAATTGTAGGAGAAACGTTTTCAAGAATGGAATAGTCATTGTAAGGGGCTTCTTCCTCAACCCTGATGGCCAATCCCTCCCTTCAGAGTTTTTACTTGTATGAGGAGAGCCCTAGGAGGGTTAGTAATGTCACAGAACACAGACTACACCCAAGCACTTGCACCCAGTGTAAGGCTCATGCAGAGCCCAGACCCCACTTCATCCATCCCCTTCCCTTTCATTCCTTATCCCTACTGCTCAAGCCCTGTCTACCAACCCCACCCCCAAGGTTCTAGAATCTTCAGAAGTGGCAAGTTCGTTACAGCCTCATTTCTAAGACATGAGTCAGAAAGACACAGAAACAAGCCCTCTCCTCCAGGATGGTGCCTTGAATTCCAGAGTCACACTCTGTAATGCCAACCACAACTGTAATTCAAATTTTCTCAAGTTTTTGACAGAGTGAAAATTTGCTGTTTTATTATGTAAAAAATATGCATGAAGCAACTATTGACTGCTGGAAGAATTAGCCTGTCCCAAGGATGAGCCCTCCAGCCTCTCCTGAGGATGACCCCCCCCAACCTGTCCTAAGGATGAGCCCCCCATTGGCTGTCTAATGCAGAGTAGCCAGCTTCAAAACCATATACCCAGAAACAATAAAAACATGTATAGCCAGTTCTGTTTATATATATTTGTGCATAACAAATATAACCAAAGAAAAAGAAGCCATCAACTTGAAGGTGGGGACCATGGGAGGGATTTGAGGAGAGAAAACTGGCAGAGGCTGGCAGGAGGAGTGTGAGGGGGAAGTGAAGTCATTCTATTTCCATTAAAAATGTGTATATGTAAAGTAATCGATGATATAATTTATGCTTTAAATGCAGCATTTATTTTACACTCTCAGGCCATCTCAATCTGAACTATAATTTCCATTAGAAGTAGTTCATTGTGGGGGCTGAAGAGATGGCTCAATGGTTAGAGCATTGACTGCTCTTCCAGAGGTCCTGAGTTCAATTCCCAGCAACCACATGGTGGCTCATAAGTATCTATAATGAGATCTGGTGCCCTCCTCTGGTGTATCTGAAAAAAGCTACAGGGTACTCATATACATTGAATAAATAATCTTTTTTTTTTTAAGTAGTTAATTGTGGCAGTACCGCAGCCCCCTAACCCCAGGACTTAGGAGCCAAAGCAAGAAGTAGGAAGATCAACATTTTGAAGCCAGACTGGGGAACAAGACACGGTGGAAGGAAGGAAGGAAGGAAGGAAGGAAGGAAGGAAGGAAGGAAGGAAGGAAGGAAGGAAGGAAGGAAGGAAAGAGGAAGGAAAAAAGGAAGGAAAAAAGAAAAGGAAAACAAGTCAGAGATAAAGAATACACATCATTTAAAGTTAAAATGTAAATTCATAGACTTTAAAGCTTTATAATAGTAGACTTGTATCAGTTCTTGTTTAAAAGAATTTTTATTTATGTGTATGTGTATGCCTGAGTGCATGTGTGTGCGCTAAGCGTATACAGTGGCCCAAAGAAGGCATCAGACCCTTAAACTGAAGTTACATCTGTTGTAAGTTTCCTCATGTGGATGCTGGGAACTAAAAAGGTCCTCGGGAAGAAGAAGAAGGACTCTTAACAGCTAAGCCATCCCTCTGGCCAAAGTTATCAGTTATTTCATGTAAATATAAATTAAATTAAATATAAAATTCAGCCAGGTAGTGGTGGTAGTGGCATATGCTTTTAATACTAGCCCTTGGGAAACAAATACAGGTGGATCTCTGAGTTTGAGACCAACCTGATCTATAGAGAAAGTTCCAGGACAGCCATGGCTACACAGAGAAACCCTGACTTGAAAAACCAAAAACAAACAAAACAAAAAAATTTTTTAATTCAATTTCTTAGTCATAACAGCTGCAGTATAAGTACCCAGTGGCCTTTTGTGACTTGTGACTTCTGAGGGAATGGGGCAGCTGTAGAGGAACATGCAACAGGTTGGAGACCAGCTTCGATCCTCTTTGAGACTCTAGGATACCCTCAATCTGACAACCAAGCCAGTGTCTTATGTGGCTAGCTCTCCATGAGGAACTGTCAGACATTAGAGTTACCATAGGGATGGACACCATTATCCCCTTATAAACCATGTCTCAGAGTAGGATTGGGGGTCAGGAGCGTGATGAGGACTAGGGACTAAGGGACTTGTTACACCCTGCCCTGCTTGCTTTCTTCCTTCACATCTGCCCTCACACTGCCTGTCTGTGCAAGGAGCTCCTGGAAATCATCCTCCTACTTGGCCAAGCTAGCACTAAAAGGAGGGAGGGGGGTTGACTGGCCGATGGAGCATTGTGATTATTGACTAATATGGGAGATCTCAGCCCATGGTGGGCACTTACACCCCTGAGTCCTGGGTCATATAAGAAAGCGGGGCTGAGTGAGCCATGGATAGCAAGCCAGTCAGCAACACTGCCCACTGGCTTCTGCACCAGCTCCTGCCTCCAGGTTCCAGTCTTGAATTCCTGCCCCAACTTCCCTCAACGATGGACTACAACAGTAAGCTGAAAGAAACCCCTTCCTTCCCAAGTTGCTTTTGGTCATGGTATTTGTCACAGCAATAAAAAAAATAATAATAAACCAATGCATCTAGCATTATGATGCCATCCACCATGGAAGTCTCTCCAACACTGGTGCCAGATTTATGCCCTGGACATGCCAGAACAATGAACAAAAATAGACCTTTCTTCTTTATAAGCTTCTCTCAGCTCAGTTAGTTTACTACTGATTCCCTGCACTCACACGGAAGCTCACAACTGTCTGTAAACCCAGTTCCAAGTCATCTAATTCCCTCTTGTGGCTTCCATGGGTATTACATGCATGTAATGTGCAGACATACATGCTGAAAATTACCTGTGGTGGCTTCAAAGAGAATGGTCTCCACGGGCTCATATATTTGAATGCCTGTTCCCCAATTGGTAGAACTGTTTGGGAAGGATCAGGAGGTGTGGCCTTGTTGAAAGAGATGTATCTCTGGGCTTTGAGGCTTCAAAAGCCCGTGCCATTCCCAGATGGTTGTCTATCTTATCTCTTCTCTGTCCCTCTCATTCTCCCTCTCTGCTCCCCCACCCCTAGAGTCTTCCTTAGAGGTCACTACTATACAGATCTATTCATTTCACTGCTATCCCCCACCAGGGTAACCCTGAATTCTCAATCCTCCTGCCTCTGCCTCCCAAGTGCTGAGATTACAAGCAGTGGCTCCTCACCCAGCTTCCAAGTCAGGACTTTTAAAGCCCTCAAGCAGCATCACATGGAATGAAATGAAAACATCTGTGATTGGCATTAGTGTTGGCATTACTCATTCACATGTTTGAGTACTGAACCCCGACCTATACATCTCCATAGCAAACCTTCAGACTCCTCAGCCTGGCTCAGCACTCATGGGACTCCATGCAACGGATTTACCTCAGTTTGTAAGCACACATTTGTCTCTCATTAATCACAAGATCATGGCTGACACTCATTATTCTTGTACCCATGGTGACCTTTATAAGTGGTGACTGTGACAGTTTATAAAATGGCAAGGCTACTTTAATATGTAATGTTGCTATGTATTTTTATGCCATATCTAGAGTTCACATAGAAGAGTCCAGGGGCAACAGCAGATTAAATCAGCTTTTACACAGCAAACACCAGAACAAACTGCCCAAACTCAGTATTCCATGGCAAAATGCCAACTGAGTAGAGACTTACCCTCTGTGATGCTGTACTGCAAGTGTACATGAACGGATGGAGATATGGGCTGGGGAGAAGCCTATTCCACATATCTCTGGTCCACACCAGACCAGTGGCTATCTGAGATACTCACAGCTCAGTGTAGGTCCCTGGACCCAAAGACCCCTGCCTGCCTCTGCCTCCAAAGTGCTGGAATTTCTGAGTTCAAGGCCAGCCTGGTCTACAAAGTGAGTTCCAGGACAGCCAGGGCTACACAGAGAAACCCTGTCTCAAAAAACCAAAAAAAAAAAAAAAAAATTTCAACACTTAGCCAGGCGGTGATGGCACACACCTTTAATCCCAGCACATGGGAGGCAGAGGCAAGTGAATTCTGAGTTCAGGGGCCAGCCTGGTCTACAGAGTGAGTTCCAGGACAGCCAGGGCTACCTAAAGAAACCTTGTCTCAAAAAAAACCAAAATAAATAAATAAATAAATAAATAAATTTCAACATTTAAACACAAGTGCAAAATTTTTATGCATGTTGAGGCATAATGGTAAGAAAAAAAAAAATAAGCCTTTGTTTTCCTACCTAAACCTTGTGCTGCTGTAACAGCAGAAGACTTTGTGTGTACAGTAAAAGCACTACAATTTGTATCAGATGATAGTCTCAGAATTGTCGGGATGCTCTGGTAGTGTTGGGTGACATCATGACATGCACAGTACGAAGTGAGCATACTCTGTGTTCAGCCTCAAGGCTGCAGTAAGGTCCCACAGTGCGACACGGGCAAGTGCCTTCAGAGCATCGTGGGTCTATTTTTGGTTATTGTGAAACCTTCCACTCTTGCCAAGTTTTTCACAACCCCACATTCAATTAAAAGACTCCTCTGAGAGTTGTGACAATGTTTTAAGAAACTGGAGTTCAGCTTGGTGTGGTGGTACATGTCCTTAGGCCCAGCACAAGTCTAGCCTGGACCACACATAGTGAGATCCTGGCTCAAAACAAAAGAAGGAGGAGGAAAGAAGGAAGAGGAGGAGGAGGAGAAGAAGGAGAAGAGGAAGAGGAAGAGGAGGAAGCAGCCACCAGAAGGTTGCAGTGCACGCACACCCTTAATCCCAGCATTCAGGAGACAAAAGCAAGTGAATGTTTGAGATTGAGGGCAGCCTGGTCTACACAAAGAGTTCCAGGAGAGCCAGAGCTACACAGAGAAACCCTGTCTTAAAAAAATTGAAGGTAGGCAGGGGGGAAAGCAGGCAAGCAATGAAATAAGAAAAGAAGACAGAGCCGGGCGTGGTGGTGCATGCCTTTAATCCCAGCACTTGGGAGGCAGAGGCAGGCAGATTTCTGAGTTCAAGGCCAGCCTGGTCTACAGAGTGAGTTCCAGGACAGACAGGGCTATACAAGAGAAACCCTGTCTCGGAAAAAAAAAAAAAAAAAAAGGTGCCGAGAATTCTACTCAGGCCATACAAAAAAAAAAAGGAAAAGGAAAAGGAAAAGGAAAAGGAAAAGGAAAAGGAAAAGGAAAGAAAACAGAAAAAGAAAACAAAGCTGGAGTCCAGGCCTACAGTGGGGAGTGCAAGGAGGGAATGACTGTGGAAGACTAACCTCAGCTATCACAGAGTCACGCCCCAGAGCGATGGTACCCAAGCCAGTGCCCACCACCAGACTCGGGAGACTTGATACAATTATGAAGTCACTGTGAATAGAGAAAAGAAACAACAGTATTTAATGTAAGCCGGGAAGTCGACGTCACAAATAAGAGGCACCACTGAATTGATTTATAATTGAGATGCTTCTCACTCCAGCAACTCTGCAGCATGCGCACAGCTGGGATTTATTTGCTGTGCAAATGCATGCGAAAGAGACCTCCTAGCATGGCTGCAAACAGTGCAGAAGCAAGCCAGCAGGCAGAGGGGAGGGGTGGGGGGAAAGGACAATACAGAACCCCGGCAGAGAAAGGAGCCAAGAGCACGTCTTAGGCAAGAGAATTAAGGGCAGATTCTTAGCAACGTGGTTTGAACTTTTTTCTTGTCCTGTTTTTGTTGTTGTTGTTGTTGTTGTGTTGTTGTTGTTGTTGTTGTCTTGGTTGTTTGGTTTGGTTTGGGTTTTGAGGTTTTGGGTTTTGGGTTTTGGGTTTGTTTGGTTTTTTTTTTGGGGGGGGGGGTGTTTGGGTTTTGGTTTTTTTCCAAGACAGGGTTTCTCTCTATAGCTCTGGCTGTCCTGAAATTCACTTTGTAGACCAGGCTGGCCTTGAACTCAGAAATCTGCCTGCCTCTGCCTCCCGAGTGCTGGGATTAAAGGCGTGTGCAACCACTGCCCGGCCAATATGTCAATTTTTAAATCAGAGCATTTTTAGGAGGCACAGTTTCTGCCATTCTTGTCCAAATAGTTTGCCTTATATTTCTGAAAGGCTGCTAACTCTAACACCAGGGAATTGTCTCTACAAAAGAAATAGTCATCCCCACCCCACCCCACCCCACCTCTGAAGCCAGTGAAATGCAGCGTGTCTCAGGCAGTAACAGACACCTTACTTCTGACTTTCCCATTGTTCAAATTCCACATTGCCATCAGCACTCCCAGGAAGGGCTCTAAAGTCCATCTACACTTCCACAGCGGAGAAGCCCTCCTCTGCTCACACTGGTCATAAATCACACTGGTCACTGACCATTCACAGTGGCCACTGACTGCTCACATTGGCCACTGCTCACGCTGGCCACTGCTCACACTGGTCACTGACTGCTCACACAAGTCACCAATCATACTGGTCACTGATCATTCACACTGGTCACTGATCATTCACACTGGCCACCGCTCACACTAGTCATCGCTCACACTGGTCACCGCTCACACTGGTCACCGCTCACACTGGTCACCGCTCATACTGGTCACCGCTCACACTGGTCATTGCTCACACTGGTCACCACTCACACTGGCCACTGCTCATACTGGTCACTGCTCACACTGGTCACCTCTCACACTGGTCATCGCTCACACTGGTCACTGCTCACATTGGTCGCCGCTCACACTGGTCATTGCTCACACTGGTCACTGCTCACACTGGTCACCGCTCACACTGGTCACTGACCATTCACATTGGTCACCGCTCACACTGGTCACTGCTCACACTGGCCACTGCTCACACTGGTCACTCACTGCTCACACTAGTCACCAATCATACTGATCACTGACCATTCACACTGGCTGACTCACAGTGGCTACTGCTCACACTGGTCATCGCTCACACTGGACATCGCTCACACTGGTCATCGCTCACACTGGTCACTGCTCACACTGGTCACTGCTCACACTGGTCACTGCTCACACTGGTCACTGCTCACACTGGTCACTGCTCACATTGGACATTGCTCACACTGATGGTTATACACACTTCCCTAGGGCCACAAGCAAACTATTCTGGAGCACAGAACTCAGGAGGACTAGGTGTAAGTAGCAAATAACACAGTCCTTTAGATTCCAGTTTATGCCAACCCTCAAATCAACACAAGCACTGGCATACCCGCGCTCCTATCTGCAGGACAGGGTGCCACAAATGCCACACGCACATCCACAGGTGTGTAAAGTAGAGAGATTTTTAACAGTAAGCATAACAAAAGCTTATGTTGCAGGTACAGCACACAGGTCTAACCTCCTCTATAACAACATTGGCAGCTTCATTTCATCTATAGAGAAACTGAGGCACAATGCTTAAGCTCACACAGCTACTACTTGATGAGGTCAGAGGGAAGGAGGCGCCCGGACAGTCAGGCTTAGCAGCAAGTGCCTTTCCCCACTGAGCCATCCCGCTGGCCCTAAGTGGTGAGGCTTTAAATAATGATTTCACATTAGACTTGCAAGCACTTCCACATTGCCCATGTGGATAGCTCTAATTCTCTGCAAATGAAGAGGTAAATTGGGTATGATCATCATTCTCTTTCCCCTTTGACCACTGGCTTTGGTGAAAGTAGAAGCATCTCAATGTGGCCATCAGAATTCAGGTCAGATGCTCACAGGCTCGACAAGGAACATCTGGAGATAGATGCATAAGCACTGTACTTTCTATGCCCCCCTTTCAAAGGGAGCTCCTTCAGCTTCCGTCCGTCCGTCCATCAGGGACACAAACTCAGCAGCATGTGGTCACATGCACCCCTGTGCACCCCAGCTCTGGGGCACCCCAGCTCTGGGGTCTGAGTCAAACCCTGGGAAGCTGCTGCTCTGTATTTAAAAGAAGGTAATTAATTAGCCAGGTGTGGTGGCGCACGCCTTTAATCACAGCACTCGGGAGGCAGAGGCAGGCGGATTTCTGAGTTCGAGGCCAGCCTGGTCTACAGAGTGAGTTCCAGGACAGCCAAGGCAACACAGAGAAACCCTGTCTTGAAAAACCAAAGATAGATAGATAGATAGATAGATAGATAGATAGATAGATAGATAGATAGATAGATAGATAGATAAGAAGGTAATTTTTATAAAAGACTTTCACTGTTAGCATTTTCAAAATAGATACTTAAAGTAGATGTGAGGCCAGCAAGACGGGTGGGTGTCAGCAGGTAAAGATGCCAAGCCTGACAGCCTGAGATCAAACCCAGGACTCAGGTGGTGGAAGGAAGGAATCACAGTGGGCAGTGCTCACAGTGCACCAGGCTCACACTGTGCAGTACACACAGTGCACCATGTACAGTGCACACCGTACACATGCCCGCAGTGCTAACTCATCGCAAGTGACATATCAGGGTCCACAAGGCCTCTCCAACACCAAGCTTCCATGAACCTGTGGTGCTAAAGAGGAGTTGAAGATGAGAGTTCAAAGCCTGAAGACTCCGAGTTCCATCTCCCAACACCGATTACATTCACCAAACGACTTTCTTCCTTTAAGTAAAGATCTGGATGTAAACAGTTGTGTTCCTTTAAACTAGGCAATGTCACTGCTGTGCCCTTACAGATAACTATGACAGAAATAATAACACCTTCAACAGAGGGTGTGCGGATAACCTTGCCATAACTCCATGTTCTCCTGAGGGGTCTGTGAGACAACAGGTTGGATTTAGATAGTGATGACTTATCTAAAAAATGGATGGATAACAAATACCTCAGGCAATTTTCCATAAATATTATTTCCTCTGCAAGCCTCACAAAGTATTAATGGCAGGGAGCTTAACGTTGCGTCTCCCTGATAAAAGGATGTATGTGCACATGTGTTAAACAGTCAAAGAGGCTTGACAGACCTGGAAGCCTTTAACAAGACTCACCTTCCATCTTAGTCGCCACAATCTCCATTTTCTCCCTTTAATTTTGGTAACCAGCTCATGCATAACTTGCTGTAAGATAGAATGCCACTGAAATGAAGCTTTGAAAATGA
Organism: Mus minutoides; assembly: GCA_902729485.2. Lineage (NCBI taxonomy): Eukaryota > Metazoa > Chordata > Mammalia > Rodentia > Muridae > Mus > Mus minutoides. Next base: position 47,461 of record CACVCL010028574.1, read on the forward strand.
AATGCACACATAGCACAAGCTCTTGTGGGTTGCAAATAACATCGGATGGGATTTGACACTTGAGGGTCACACCAAACACTTTCTAAGCAAGGGTAGTGTTTCACCCTGCTATTTGTACAAGTACTTACTGGTTAATTTGTTTGCTGTTGCTGCTGCTGCTGCTGCTGCTGCTGCTGCTGCTGCTGCTGCTGCTGTTTCTCATTCCTTCTATTTCCTCCTCCTCCTCCTCCTCCTCCTCCTCCTCCTCCTCCTCCTCCTCTCGCTTGGTAGTCAAGAGAGCCAGTTTCCAAAGATGAACACCACAGACAATTACCAGGCTTGGTGACCCACTCCTGTAATCCCAACTCTAGGGAAACTGAGACAGGAGGATTGCTAGTTTGGCACCACATCTTAATGTACAGTGATATGTATATGGGAAAAGGGGGTGTATTCAATAATACAATACAATGCTAGTTGTATTATTGAAGTCACAATGTAAAACAGGCTGGACTCATCCCAAGATAAATGTCCCTTTATCTCGGCTTGTCTTTTTTGCCAGCCCCTAGTCTACTCCTCCTCAAAGAAAGACCCTAACTTTTTTTCCCCTTTCTCACTTGTAATTTTCATCTGGGGAAATGAAACACAAAGTAACAACCAACAGCCACACTAACGTCTGTGAAACACACAATTACTTCTGTGATTGGGCAGAGGAAAGCTGTACCCTACAAAGATCACAACATGCAAATCTGGACACAGCTAACTTCCACATGCATAGAGCAGAGGGAGCATTGGTTTTTCCCTCATGCAAATCTGAAAACCTGACTATATAAAGTGGATAGGCAGGTACTGCAATAGGAGTTACGGGGAGTTTGTGACGTTCAGATGCATAGAGTGATGTCTACAGCAAGCCCCAGGATCCACACATACAAGGAACAGTCAAATCCTCGGAAAAGGAGGTGACACAGATAACTAAAAATGTGTACCCCAGGGCTGGAGAGATGGCTCAGTGGTTAAGAGCACTATCTCCTCTTCCAGAGGTTCTGAGTTCAATTCCCAGCAACCACATGGTGGCTTACAACCATTTGTAATGGGATTTCTGATGTGTCTGAAGGTAGCTACAGCATACTCACAAATAGAAAACAAATAAATTTTTAAAAAAATAAAATAAAATAACAATTAAAAAAGTTTACCCAAAAGAAGGTTAAGGTTTAAAAAAAAAAAAGAGGTAGAAGGAAAAATTTTTAAAAACTGTAGCAAATATGAAATAAAGATGGTTGGCAGGCATGTACTCAGTCATAGTAAATATAATGCTAGCTAACAACTTTGTATAATTTTAACTTTATTATTATTATTATTTTGGTTTTCTTGAGACAGGGTTTCTCTGTGTAGCCCTGGCTATCCTGGAACTCACTCTGTAGACCAGGCTGGCTTCAAACTCAGAAATCTACCTGCCTTTGCCTCCCAAGTGCTGGGATTAAAGGTGTGTGCCACCACTGCCTGGCTTAATTTTAACTTCTTTTTTCTTTTTTTCTTTTTTTTTTTTAACTTCTTAAGAGAGCATGTCTGCATATAGTTCTAGTTGTACTGGAGTCACTATGTAAAACAGGCTGAACTCAAACTCAAAGAGATCCTCCTGCTTCTGCCTCCTGAGGGCTAGTATTAAAGACACATGCTGCCACGACTTTTACATTTTTTTGTTCTGTTTTGTTTTGTTTTGTTTTGTTTTTCGAGACAGGGTTTCTCTGTGTAGTCCTGGCTGTCCTGGCACTCACTTTGTAGACCAAGCTGGCCTCAAACTCAGAAATCCGCCTGCCTCTGCCTCCCGAGTGCTGGGATTGATTAAAGGCGTGCACCACCACGCCTGGCAAGTTGTACTTATTCTTCTTGTGTGTATTTGTGAGAGTTTAAGCATACCACATGCATGCAAGATCCACCAGAGGCCAGAAGGTGCTGGTTCCTCTGGAACTAGAGTTGTAAGTGGTCGTAAGCCTGAGCCACCACATGGGTGCTAGGAACTGAGCCCAGCTCCTCTGCAAGAGCAGTAACTGCTCTTACATCTGAGCCATATTTCCAGCCCAAATTTTAAAAAAAAGTATTAAGTATATTTACATATTTTTGTGTGTAAGCACATGTATGTGCACGTCCACACATGAGAACATGCAATGACACACATGTAGAGGTCACAGAACAACTTGGAGGAGTGAGTTCTTTCCTTCCGGCATGGGGATTGAACTCAGATCTTCTTCGGGCTTAGTAGCAAGCACCTTGACTCACTACTCCATCTCCCTGGCCCTCAAAAATACATCTTTTAAAATACATTTTAATGGAGAGAGATGGCTCAGCAGTTAAGAGCACACACTGCCCTTCCAGAGGACTTGAGTCGGGTTCCTAGCACCCATGAGGGGTGGCTCACCTGTAACTCCAGCCCCGTGTTAGGGCACACCAGGACATTTCTCTGAGCTTCACTTGGGGTCCTTTTATGACCTATAAGATCCCAAGACCCAATAATTTCCTTCCCCAACCCCTTTGACTTCATTCCCTTCAATTGAGCGCTCGCGCTCTCTCTCTTCTCCAGTCACACTGGCCTCCTGGGTGACTTGCAGACCCACCAGATACCCGTCCATCTTGGGATCTTTGCTGAGCCTCTTCCCCAGCTATTCCTATAGCTTCCATCCTCACATCTTGTTATATTTCAGTGTCTCCCAGCCAGTCAGCCAGCCGGCAGTGCTGAGGATGGAACTCAGGCCTCACTCATGCTGAACAAGCCCTCTCCCGCTGAGCTACAGCTGTTGCCCAGTTCTTTCTGTATTACAGTGCTTCTTCTCATACAGTAAGCAGTTTAAGACTCTGCTTCAAATTTTGAGGCCTACTTGTTCTATTTTAACATTTACTTGTGTGTGTGTGTGTGTGTGTGTGTGTGTGTGTGTGTGTGTGTGTATGTGTGTGAATGTGATGGTGTGTGTGTGTGTGTGTGTGCATGTGTGTCTGTTTCTGTAAGCATGTCACACGGCACACATGTGAAAGTCAGAGGACAGCTTATAATGGTGGGTCCCCTCCTTCCACCATGTGGGGGTCACGGTTTAAATTCAGGTTGTCAGGCTTGTCAGTAAGCACTTTTACGCACAGAACTATTTGGCCAGCCCTTTGCTATATTTTAAAAGTTACACCATGTAGCCCAGGCTAGCCTCAAACTCTCAGTCTTCCTGCCCCACCCTCCCAAGTGCTGTGGTTACAAGTGTATACCACCATGCTTGGCTTAAGGCCTCTTAATTAGGTAGGAGATTTTCCAGGTATGTTTTTAACGGAAGCTTTTCTCAATGATCAGGAGCCTGCCTCCTAAGGTTTGAATGTGAAGTGTATTGGAACATTTGGTGCCAGTTGGAAGCAACAGTTTCTCTGGGAAACTGGCACCCCTGAGACAGAAGGGTTGACTGGTCAGGTGGATTATTGGGGGTGTGGCTCTGACGATTACAGAGGACACCTGATTCCAACTCTTGCTCTGTTTTCTGCCTCCATGATGTAACCACCCACTACCATGGACCGAATTCCCCCAGACACCACGTCTTTTCTGTCAAGGCAGGCCGTATCCACTGAACTGTAAAGAGAAATCTTCCCTCCTCATTCTTCCGTCAGAGGTTACATCACTATAACAAGGAAAGAAACTAAGAGAGATAAAAGAGGCCAATTGGTCTCTATCTACTGATCCCTCCAAAGCCTGAGTCCACAGCTGGGTCCTTAGGCCCTCTTATTAAGACAGGTTACCCCAAAACTCAGGAGAAAATGTAAACACTGATCTGTGGATGGAGGCTTCTGCTTGGAATTCCATCACTTGAAAGGAAGAAACAGGAGGATAAAGGGTTCAAGTTCATCTGCAGCTACATAGCAAGTTCAAGACCTGCATGAACTATGTAAGTATAAAAAAATTAATTAAAAAATAATAATCATAAAAATAGTCTAATTTTTAAAATTAAAAAATTAAAAATAGTCCAATTAATAATAAATCGATGCTAATTAAATCAATTAATTGATCAATTAATTAAATTAGTAATGTATTTAATATTAATTATAAAACATTATAGAATGACTGGGTCTACCAAGTCCAACCACCACCTCCTTTGTATATTCCAGTCTTGTTAAATGCTAGAACAGATACCCTAAGTTTACAGGTTAGAACAGGAAATTGTTACTTCTCCCTCTTCAGGCAGGGCCCAAGCTCTCTCACTCCATCCACACCATTGCTATCTCCTTACTGCTCTGTACCCTACCTCACCACAGGGGGGGGCTGCGTCACATCTCGCTTCCCTCACTCTCTTATCCAGGATGGGTCGCTCCCCTCCCTGGCTGCCTCAGGTAAGGATTGTCCACATCTCCTAAAGTAAAAGCTCACTCTTTTTGTAAAAGATTTTTTTTCTTTTTTTTTTTTTTTTTTTCATTTTAAGCCAAACTCCCTTTCCTCTGCTCACAGCCCCAACACAGAATGGCTGACTTCTGACTCCATCCCCATGTCCCCCATCCCCCACGCCCACACCCGCACACCAGACAACTCCCTGGAGACTACCGATTGGGAGTTCTGCAATTCACTCTCTAATACTAATGATCTGGAGTTAGAGGCAGCACTCTTCTGCCAAGGGCTCGGTCTCACCCCATTTTCAGATGCTGCTGTAATTTGGCTCTTAACTAGCCCTTAAGCCCATGTAGTGACGCCTGGCTGCCAGCTGATGGCGCTGTTGGGAGGTAATAGAACCCTTGGCTCGTGGAAGATCATAAGGTCATGGAGCAAGCGCTCCGAAAGATAGATATGAGGATCCCTCCCCTTCCCTTTTATTTACTGAGGCCGCAGTGTGCGCAGCTTTGCTTGATACCACGGCATCCAGCCTGGCCACAGGTTCAAAGCAATCAGCCAAACAACCAGGAGCTGAAACCAGGAGCCAAAGTCAATCTTTTTCCCTTACAAGTCACCTCAAGTATTTAGACCCCATGATAAGAAGCTAACACACACATCAATCACAGCTAACACTGTCTGTCCCCGACACTTCTAACCAGCAGCTTTACAGAGGGTCCTCATGACCCTCTTGTTAGATTGGTTTAATTTACTAAGACAGCAGAACTCTGAACACTTTGGTTTCATTTACCCAATTGCTACAGTAGACGTGCCGAAGGGTACACAGAGAACAGGCAGATGCGGCAGTGCGTCAGGAAAGGTACCAGGAAGGACTCTAGCACTCCTGCCAGCGCCACATCTGAAACCTCCATTTGTTGTCCTACATCCCAGAAACTTCTCAAACCCCGTCCTTTTGGGGTTCAATGGAGGCATTATTGGGTGAACATGATTAATTACATCACTGGGCAATGGTGAGCAACTCAACTTTCAGCCCTCCCCATCCCTGGATGACCAGGTTGTGGGGGGGTGGAGGGTGGAGCGCAGGCAGGACATGATCTGTTTCCACCAGATGGTCACATGGTTAGTTTCTGCTGGCAAGCAGGCCTCCTGTCTGGAGGCTGTGCAGGCCATTACTGCTGAATCCATTCAGAATTCTCATCACACTGGGGAGGACAGCGGTTCAGCCTTTAAGAGCTCTTCCTGCACTTTTGTAAGATGAGGACCAGCGTTCAGTTCCCAGCACCCATGACTGATAGCTCACAACCACCTGTAACTTCTGCTCCAGCAGATCCAACACCCTCTTCTGGCTTCCACAGGCAACTGCACTTATGTATGCATACAGACACACACACACACACACACACACACACACCCCACTCCCCCGCCCCAAATAAAAATAAAATCTTTAAGAAACTATTTCGTACCTCCCTGTCTTAAGCCTACCTCCTCTGAGGACCCTTTATAGCCAACAAAGCGATTACCAATGGGGTTTATAAGAGGAAAATAAAACTATTTCTGGCTCCTGGATGTGTTTTCTTTTGTATTTGATAAACATGAGCAGTACCAGCAAGTGACACACACACACACACCACCTATTAAGGAAAACAAAGGCAGTGGCTGACTATCTATACCTGTTACTGAGTTTGCCACCTGAAGCAAATTATTGTTATTACCAGGTTATCAACCCTTTAAGAATCTCATAATGGAAAAGCTAACAGCTCATTAACTGTAATGACTACCATCCTTCCAGCAGAGGGATAGCAATGGCCTGAAGCATCTTCTCACAACCCAAAGGGCTCCTGAAAAGGATGGGCAACTCGAGACAGCGAGAGCTGGGCATCAAGACCAGCACTCCACAGTTGTGTGTGACTCTCGCCGTGCTCCCAAACCCTCTGTGTTTGCAGGACCTGGTTTGTACCCTGAGAGTATACAGCACATCTGTGGAACTGAGAAAGAAAGCAAGCTACTGATGTCAGCTGACAGGAGACATTAGCGTCAGACAAGGCAGACCCTGTGATCACTTGTGAGCTGTGTGCTCACAGTTTTTGTTTTGTTTTGTTTTTGTTTGTTTGTTTGTTTTTTTCTGGAAATTGTTTACCTAAATGAAATTGGTTATCCACTGGGGTGAGGTTCAAAGCTCCAAAAATAAGTGCTCTCAGCTGCTAAAAAGATGTAAGCCTGGGAAAATAGGGGCAAAGGACATTCGAGGAAGCCCAAGGGGAAAGTTCCCATGCCACAAAAACTCCACAGCATTCTTCGAGACCATCAGTTAATTTTCATTCCAAAAGTTCAAAGCCAAAGCCACTATTTACAGGAACTAATCAGCTGCTAATACTCCCTCTAAAGTCATCGCCCAGGTTTGTAAGAGCAGAGGTACCCAAGGGTTACTGCACGCTCTTTCTCCCTCTGGCTGTCACAGCTGATGTCCCGTGAGGCAGGTCTGTGAAGTCCATTGTTGCTATTCTCGGCCTTCCTAATGCTGCAGCCCTTTAATACAGTTCCTCAATTTCGTGGAGACCTCAATAAAATCATTTCATTGCTACTTCATAACTGTAATGTTGCTACTGTTAGGAATCATAATATAAGTATTTTTGGAGAGAGAGAGGTTTGCCAGAGAGGTAGAGACCCACAGGTTGAGAATGGCTGCCCGAGGATTTATGGAGAAGTGACTGCCAAGGCCAGAGATGTATCTCACCATAGGTAGATGTTAATATGTCCTTCATAAGCCTTCATAGGGCTGTTGTGCTTTAAGAGAGGCCCTCTGTGGCTTCTAATTTTTACACATGGTCATCTGTATACGGATGAGTACTTACAGAGGCAGAAGGCTAGAAAGAGACACAAAAAAGGAGAAAAGAGGGAAGGTGATCACATAGCACATGTGACAAGGAAATGGAAGGGGGACTTCTGAAGACGGAGGGTTTTGGCAAGAACCGGGAGAAGGAAGATGGAGGACAAGATAGAAGGAGAATCAGCCTAAGGCAATGTGTGAGGAGCCCACTACTCTGTAGGCCGACTTTTAAAATTCATCTTTAATCTCTAATTTAGTTAGGGTTTCCATTGCTGTGAAGAGACACCGTGTCCAAGGCAACTTTGTTTTGTTTTTGTTTTTGTTTTTGTTTTGAGACAGGGTTTCTCTGTGTAGTCTTGGCTGTCCCAGAACTCACTTTGTAGACCAAGCTGACCTCGAACTCAGAAATCTGCCTCCCTCTGCCTTCCAAGTGCTGGGATTAAAGGCACAGGCCACCACTGCCCAGCCCAAAGCAACTCTTATAATGGCAAACACTTAATTGGGTCTGGCTTACAGTTTCAGAAGTTCGGTCCAATATCATCATGGCAGGAGGCAGCATGCAGGCAGACATGGTGCTGGAGAAGCTGAGAGTTCTACCTCTCCAAATGAAGACAGCCAGAAGGATGCTCTCTTCTGCACTGGGCGGAGCTTGAGCACTAGGAGACCTCAAAGCCCGCCTACACAGTTACTTACCCCAATAAGACCACAGCTATTCCAACAAGGCCACACCTCCTAATAGTGTCACTTCCTATGGGCCAATCATATTCAAACCACCACAATCACCTTTCCCACTTCCGTTCACCTCTCCTCCCATCCATAGGTATCTCCCCTGGGGTTAGTCATTATTTTGCTGGCTTGAGAATAGCTTATTTTGTACCCATGTATTTTTCCTTTTGCTCTAAATTCTACTGTCTGGCATGTCTCCAATCCACGTTACAATCGAGTCCTGATTACTTGCATGCTTGAGGAGTATACATTTTTAAACAATCAGTGATAGAGTCACTTATGTTCTGATTTTTACCTGAACACTTTTATCACGATTTTGGTTTGGTTTTTAAGTTTTTCTCGACTGCTTTCGTCCTTTTTTGTTTTGTTGTTGGGGTTCGCTTCTGTTTTCTTATCTCTCTGCACCCCCAGCAAGGGTCTGGAGCTAACAGCACAGGTTATCTACCTTTCTACACAGCTCTCCGGGGTTGCTGGATCCACTACATGAATGCACACACAGACACATCTACGGACGAGAGATTAGGCGTAATGAAACTGGACTCACAGTCCACATCTAAGAGCTTGGCTTTGCTCCTTTAAGAGAAGCTCATGAAGCTGAGGATGTGTAGCCCACCATGCGCTAGGCCCTATTCCCCAGCACAGAAGGAAAAAAAAAAAAAAGAAATTTTTAAAAAGAAAAAGAAAGGGAGAAAGAGATAGAGACAGAGAGAAGGGAGGGAGGGAGGGAGGTCACTTTTTAAGGACCAGAGGGTGTATCTCAGTTGGTAGAATGCTTGCCTAACAAGCATGGAGGCCTGGGTTTGATCTCCAATATCCCATAAACAAAGTACATTAGTGTAGCAACTCCAGAAGAACAAGCAGGGGACCAAGAATGCAAAGCCACACTCTGTGAATTTTCCTGAGACTCTCTAGGAACAGAAAGCATGTGAGGTCCTCTTTCTAAGCAGTAAGTCTAGGTCTGATGCACCCTTTTAATAATTAAGCATTGCAGGCTCACAAGCACCTACACCGTATTCAGGTTAACCGCTTCAAACAACACTGCAGTAAAGATGGATGAACATGAATCCCGAAAGGAGCGTTAATTTGTACCGGATAGAATTCTGGGCTCATCCCTGTGTTTCTACTGTATAAACAGCATGGGATTAGACGTTTCTTCTTTCCTCATTTCCCCTTGATGCACTACTATGCTTCTAGCAGAGTTGCGACCTGCAGACCTACTCTGTGGGTTTAGTCAGTGGCACATCACTGCAGTGATCCCTCAGTCCATATCATCATGCTCGAGATGACTTTGTCTCTTGCTAGCGCACCGGCCGGGTACTTTTTCAAATCAGACCGAAAAGTTAACACACCTAAAAATAAAAACCCCAGGAGCTGGGGAGATAGCTCAGCACCGGCTGCTCTCACAGAGGACTGGGGTTCAATCCCCAGCACCCACAGAGTGGTTCACGACCATGTGAAGCTCTAGTTCCAGGGAAGCTTTTCTGGCTTCTGCAGGCACCAGGCAGATAAGTGGTTTGTAGATATATATGCAGGGGAAAACACCCACACACATGAAATAAAATAACAGGCCAGATGTATTGATCCCAGCATTTGGGGGGCTGAGGCAGAAGGATCAGAAGTTTGGAGGTAGCCTGAGCTGCATATGAAGAACCTGAATAACCAAAATAAGAAACAGCCGCACAGTCACACAAGCATTTACTGCCAGCACATGGGAGGCAGAGGCAGTCATATTTCTATAAGCTCATTTCTACTTGGTGTACATAGTTTCAGGCTAGCCAGGGCTACACAGAGAGACTGTCTCGAAACACACTAACAATTAATAATGATAATAAAATAATAATAAATAAAGGAAAACAATAAAATAAAATAAAATAAAATAAAATAAAATAAAATAAAAATAAAAATCACCCTTAGTGGCGCACGCCTTTAATCCCAGCACTCGGGAGGCAGAGGCAGGCGGATTTCTGAGTTCGAGGCCAGCCTGGTCTACAGAGTGAGTTCCAGGACAGCTAGGGCTATACAGAGAAACCCTGTCTCGAAAAAAAAAAAAAAAAGAAAAAGAAAAGAAAATAAATAAGTCTAGCTTTTTTTTTTTTGAATACTTGAGAAGATATGAAGGAAAGGGGGTGATCCCAGGGTTGAGATCTTGTACTTAATGCCAAAAATTCTACAGAAGCACACGGGCTGAGCCGTGACACAGTGGCAGATCACTTGCCACCACGTGGTCCCGTCCCTGTCACTGAGGAAGGAGAACCTGGGAGGTGCTACTTACACACAGATCAGAAACAGACACAGACGTCTTACTCAGTCCCGCACCCACTGTGGCTTCTGCAATCAAAGCCAGGGTTGTTTAACTGCAGGGCCCTGGGCTGCCCAGGGCTGCCCTTCTGCAGAGCCCTTCCCCTTTTCTGTAAACTTACCCCAGGCTAAGCTCAGGACACACTTCCCATACAGCTTTCAAGGCGGTGTAGAAAGTCACAAAAGTATCCAAGGACTTTCAATCTCCCATTTCATCAAAGGATTCTGAGCACACTGAACACTGATATGCTACCTAACAAAAATAGTCCTAAATCAGTGTTCCAAGAAGCCCTAAAAGTCTAACAAATTTATAGAGCGTTTTGTGGAAGATAGTGGTGGGTCCAGCTACAGGATGACTCAGGGTTGAATTCTGGGTGAGCCTTAGCTCAGGGAGAGGCAGGCCTGAGGAGAGAGCAGGCCGGCATCAGGGAGGAACATGTGTGGAACATGATGCAGTCATCAGTGACAGTGCTGACACAGCCGGTGTGACCGAATGTTCCAGAACATGAGCAGACATGGATCCACCAAGGATCCTCTGCTCTATGGGGCTCCTTCCCTGCCACTGAACCTTCTCTTCCCAAACCAATTAAGCCAGGCGAGAGAGCACAGGGACTGTAAACTCATGTACTCAGGAAACCGAGTGAAGCGGATCACAGTTCAAGGCCAGCCTGTGCAGTTCAGTGAGACTTGGATCTCAAAAAGAAAAGTTTTTAAAAAAAAAAATGGCTGAGAATGTGGTTCAGTGGGACACACACAGACTACACACAAACACTATACACCACACACACACACATGCACACCACACATACCACACACACATACACATATACACACCACACATACTACACACACACTCATTCACACATTCACATACATGCACATCACATACTACACACACATACATACCACATATACATACATAGCACATATACTACACATACATACATACATACATAGCACATATACTACACATACATACATAGCACAAATATTATACATACATGTATATATATACATACATACATACATACCCCACATACAACAGACCATATTCCAGGGCTTCCTGTCTGTAGAGCCCAGGACTCCGGTCTGCAGAGCCCTTCCCACAGTTTCTGTAAACTTAAGCCAGACTAACACATAGAAACCCACACACACACATCGTAGCACACACCGAGTGACCTCAGAGTTGTAAGGAAAGACTCCAGAAACCATCATGGTGCAGGTAGGTAATTAGGCCTGTGTGCCAGGCCATGAGACTGCACAAAGGGGACAAGGACCACCAGTTATTGGCACCATTTTTGTCCCAGGATCCAAAATCTAAACAGAGGACTGATCACGTGCAGAAGTTTTAAACTCAGTGACGTGACTCTGCGTGTGTCTCCTTGTGACACACATGGTAAAACCACAGTAAGCAACACTAACTAATGGCAACCCTGAACCGACAGGACCCTTCCCACCAACATGTGACAGCACATCAGCTATAGAGCTCTGTGGAGGACAAACTAGTGAAGACAGGACAGAGTCCTAGAGGGTAGGTGTGCCAAGAGTTAGGTCGTTTCACTAATGGCAGAGAACCTGTGCAGTAAAGAAGTCTTAGTCACCAAGAAACCACACAACACACACACACACACAAAAAAAAAAAAAAAAAAAAAAAAAAAAAAAAAGAATGAGAGGCAGGGTTCAGTGGCAAAGCCCTGGCCTATTATACCCGAGGCCCTGTGTTCATCCCTAGAAGGATTGAATAGGGGGAGTGTCAATGAAGCTTGACTCTAGACAGCATCTGATGGAGCCTTAAGGGAAAGCCAGAAACCAACGCCTTCCTAAGAGCCAGTGTTTCCTGGAGTTAGTTTGTGCTGAGTATCGTTACAGAGCTTTGTGTGAATGTACACCGTCCTCGCAGCTCTGTGTTTCTTGCCCACATGGCCGTCACAGCTCTATCAGGAGACGGGGCTATGACACACTGACCTTGCTGTACCTCAAACAGCTGATCAGAACAACAGGGAACTGAATCCAGCTCTTTTTTCACTACAAAACTTCTAGGTTTCCCTCGGCTCTCTACGCTGAGAATCCTTTGATGGTTCCCACCAAAAAGGAGTACAAGGGGAGGTTTTATTTAGCCTTAGCGGTGCAAAGAGCTGGGACTTGCCTCAAAGCCACTAGGGGGCGATAGGAGGGAGAGGGAGGAGAGAACCTGTGGAGACAGCAGAGCCCAGGGAACCTGCAAAGAGCTGGGAGCCAGGTTCGAAGTGAACGGCAGGCTCAGAAGTGTGACCTTCTCTAAGAGCCATCATACGGTTGGGTTTTATGGGTTTCAATTACAGTAAAATGCAAATAGCAAATGAAGTACTCGAAGCAAACAATGCCTTGTGTATTCAGCACAGTTACAATACTGCACAGATACCACCTCTCCTCTGTGTAGTTACAAGACATTTCCGTCATTCAGAAAGAAAACTCAGCCGGGCGTGGTGGCGCACGCCTTTAATCCCAGCACTCGGGAGGCAGAGGCAGGCGGATTTCTGAGTTCGAGGCCAGCCTGGTCTACAGAGTAAGTTCCAGGACAGCCAGGGCTATACAGAGGAACCCTGTCTCGGAGAAAGAAAGAAAGAAAGAAAGAAAGAAAGAGAGAGAGAGAGAGAGAGAGAGAGAGAGAGAGAGAGAGAGAGAGAGAGAGAGAGAGACGCACTGCCACTGGTAACCACCAATCTGCACTTGTTATGTGGTCTGGACTGTTCATAATGTGATCATCCAAGCCTGGCTAGTATGTATCTAGCATCTTTTATGTGTGTTTTCAAGGTTCATATAACATATATCCATCTTCCATTCCTTCTTATGGCTAAATAAAAGTCCATTGTCTCTCTGTTCACCCACTGATGAACATTGAATTTTTTTTTAAACCTTCCTGCAGCGAATCAGATGGCGTGATGGTAAAGGTATTTGCCACCAAACCTGACCACCTGAGTTTAATCCCTGAAACACAAATCATGGAAGGTTATTGAGAGCTGTCCTCTGACCCATAAAAGTGTTATGACACATTCATGCATGCACAAACACACAATACATAAGTGGAAAGATTGTTTTAATGTTCCTAAAGATGCCGGGCATGGCGGTGCTGTTTTTAATCCTAGCATTCTAGAGGCAGAAGCAGGTGGATCCCAATAAGTTCGAGGCTATCCTGTTCTACAGAGTGAGTTCCAGGACAGGCAAAACTACATAGAGAAACCTTGTCTCAAAACAAACAAACAAACAAACAAACAAAAGCCGCAGGGCAGTGGTGGCGCATGCCTTTAATCCCAGCACTTGGGAGGCAGAGGCAGGTGGATTTCTGAGTTTGAAGCCAGCCTGACCTAATGAGTGAGTTCCAGTACAGCCAGGGATACAGGGAGAAACTCTGCCTCCAATAACAATAGATAGATAGATAGATAGATAGATAGATAGATAGATAGATAGATAGATAGATAGATAGATAGATACAACAACAACAACAAAAAGATTTCTAAAGTCAGATATGGTGGCAGTGCCCATAATCCCAGCATTTGAGAGACAGCGGCAGGAGAATTACAAGTTTGAGATCGGGGGCTGGAGAGACAACTCAGAGGTTAAAAGCACTCATTACTCTTCCAGACGACCCAGGTTTTATTCCTAGCACCCACATGGTAGCTTACAACCGTCCATATCTCCAGTTTCAGGGGTTCAGTCATGTCTTCAGGAGTGACCACAGTCTGCTCACATTTACACAGACAAAATGCTCATGCACGTTTTAAAAAGGAAGAAAATTATTGTGCTAGCCACTTTCATGTCAACTTGACACATTTCAGTGATCAGAGAGAAGGAATCTCAATTGAGACAATGTCCCTATAAGACTGGGCTACAGGCAAGCCTATGGTCATTTTCTTAGTTAGTGATTGATGGGAAAGGGCCCAGCCCATTGTGGGTGGTGCCATGCCTGGGCTGGTAGCCCCAGGTTCTATAAGAAAGCAGGTGGAGCAAACCATAAGGAGCAAGCCAGTAAGCAGCACTTCCCCATGGCCTCTGCATCAGCTCCTGCCTCCAGGTTCCAGCCCTGTTTGAGTTCCTGTTCTTACTTCCTTCGGTGATAGACTATGATGTGGAAGTGTGAGCCAGATAAACCCTTTCCTCCCCAAGTTGCTTTGGTCATAGTGTTTCATCACAGCAATGATAATCCTAATTACTGACAATTACAAGATAGGGTTTTTTTTATTGATTGATTGATTGATTGATTGATTTTATGTATATGAGTACACTGTAGCTATCTTCAGACTCTCCAGAAGAGGGCACCTGATCCCAATACAGATGGTTGTGAGCCACCATGTGGTTGCTGGGAATTGGACTCAGGACCTCTGGAAGAGTAGACAGATGATGGCTCACAACCATCTGTACAGCTACAGTGTACTCATATACATAAAATAAATAAATATATCTTTTTTAAAAAAATAGATCCAGATGCTGTCAGAATACAGAAAGAGAGGTAGAGAGATAACTCAGTGGATAAGAGCAGACTGCTCTTCCAAAGGACCTGAATTCAAATCCCAGCAACCACATGGTGACTCACAACCACATGTAATGAGATCTGGTGCCCTCTTCTGGTGTGTCTGAAGACAGTTACAGTGTACCTATGTATAGTAACAAATAAATCTTTGAGCTAGAGTCAGCAGGGACTGAATGAGCAGAGTTAATCGGAGTGAGCTAGGCCAACCACAGCAAGTAGGATTGACCGGAGCGAGCAGAGATCCTAAAATTCAATTCCCAACAACCACATGAAGGCTCACAACTGTCTGTACAGCTACAGTGTACTCAAATACATAAAATAAATAAACAAATCTTAAAAAAAAAAAAAAGAATACAGAAAGAGAGTTCACAGGGTAGAGGCAATAGGATTCTGTAAATGAAGTTACAGGCTGTGTACAGAGAGTGGAAGACATTCCAGGTGAGAGACAGTAGGCACAGTTTGCACTGTATGGACATAAAGTAAGGCTTTAAACAAGCTTAAGTTGTGCACTTGTGGAATTGTGGAACAACCTGCAAAGAAACCAATGTAAAAGGAAGTCAAATGTTGTCTAGCACTTTGGGTATAATTAGGACATAAAGCACATGCTTTAGAACAACATTAGATACTACTAATGCTTATCCTGCAATTTCAAGCACTGCGTAGCAGTTTGGAAATTTGCTTCTGGGTCACTGTCTGGCTGTTCAGAGAAGCAGTTCAGTCAGAGGCTTCTCATTCTCCTTTGCAAAATTCTACCACAGCAGCCACGGGGCGTGCCTCACGGTGCATGCGACAGGAAGCAACAGCAGGCTTGCACACCCACCCCTGTGCACTACTGCCCAACTAATTCACTGTATGGAGTGATGCTACATCATGAAAGAGTCCAGCTAGAAGCCAGAATACTTAAGTCTGCAGTGCACAGCTGGGCCGAAGACAAGGGTACTGAAATGCACAAGAGTGTTGGCCCGAAGGGACTGTGTTCCTCATCAGCATAACGTCCAGTATCCAATTCACCTGTGCCTAGGAAGCTGTGTACCCAGAGGGGATAGTGGCGTTTCCCCATCACTTGAAGGTACCACTTTTAGAGGGGAGGCCTGGCAATCCCTCTCGGGTCCAGCTAACATGGAGTTTCTCACATGCTCATCTCTATACTAGCAAAACCATTACTCACTCACCGAAGGTGTTCAGCAATGTGTCCCAATGGATGGGGCCAGAGGGGAGGCCACTGCTAGTGACAGGGTCATTCAGACAGAGGTCCCAGGAAACTTCCAATAGAAATAAAAGAGAACCCCTGGCATCTCTGCCCAGTGACTATTTTCCCTTTACCAGGACATCAAGCCATTAATCTTTGCATACCTTACCCATCACCACCTTTTATATAATTAAAGTAGTGCGTTCACTATTACAAAATGCTTTTGTTTCATTACTTAATAATAAAACGGTTAATAAAATAATAAAAATCACCAACACATGGGTGCTGGAGAGATGGCTCAACGGTTAAGAGCACTGACTGTTTTTCCAGAAGTCCTGAATCCAATTCCCAATAATGGTTTTGCTAGTATAGAGATGAGGATGTGAGAAACTCCATGTTAGCTGGATGGGAGAGGGATTGCCAGGCCTCTCCTCTAAAAGTGGTACCTTCAAGTGATGGGGAAACGCCACTATCCGCTCTGGGTACACAGCTTCCTAGGCATAGGTGAATTGGATACTGGATGTTATGCTGATGAGGAACACAGTCCCTTCGGGCCAGCAACCACATGGTGGCTCACAACCATCCCTAATGAGATCTGACGTCCTCTTCTAGTGTGTCTGAAGACAGCTACAGTGTACTTAGATACAATAATAAATAAATCCTTAAAAAGAAAAACGAAAGAAAGAAATATTCCTTACGGTAGCGACACACGCCTTTAATCCCAGCACTCAAGCGGCAGGGGCAGGTGGATTTCTGAGTTCAAGGCCAGCCTGGTCTACAGAGCCAGATTCAGGACAGCCAGGGCCATACAGAGAAATCCTGACTCAAGAAAAAAAGGAAAAGGAAGAGGAGGAGAAATAGGAGAAAGAAGATGAGGAAGAGGAAGTATTCCTTCTTAGTGAGCCACTAAAGATATAAGATGTTTACTGTGACTAGTGCCCCCATCAGAAAGCTTGGTAGTGGGGCTGGTGAGATGGCTCAGTGGTTAAGAGCGCCGACTGCTCTTCTGAAGGTCCCAAGTTCAAATCCCAGCAACCACATGGTGGCTCACAACCATCCGTAATGAAATCTGATGCCCTCTTCTGGAGTGTCTGAAGATAGCTACAGTGTATTTACATATATAATAAATAAATAAATCTTTAAAAAAAAAAAAAAAGAAAAAAGAAAGCTTGGTAGTGTACAGAAGCCAATGAATGGTGTTCATGCTTCCAGGTCCTGAGCACAGCCAGCAGAGCCACACCCATAAGAGGCTCCTTCCTTGGCTTTTCCCCTGCCACTGTCTTGGACACTGCCTGTACACTACAATTCTATTTTAAAACTTGGGTAAAAAGAGATGACAAAACGCTTGCCAACACTTGGTAGGGCATGGTATAGTACAGGTAACGCATCCAGGAGCTGACCCTGTCTTCACTCTGCCTCATGAGGTGTCCATTGCTCTCTGGGTGACAAAACGACTTTTTACGTTTGGGATAAATTCATCTTGCTTGCTGACCTCCGTGCAGCATCCACAGAGACAGGATTCGTTCCATTGCTATTAATTGCTGTGGGCAAGAACCCAGTCAGGAGGGAGTACCTTTGTCCATGATGGCTTTGACACTTCTGCTCTCCCTGCTCCCCAGACAGCTTCCTCCATACCTGGGTTTGCTAAAGCAGATGCCACTCATGTCACCTTCAGCCAGTGACAAAATGCTCCAGCCTGCCCACTGGACCATTTCCTCCAAGGTCCCTCTGCTCTGTTGTAAAGCTCACTGGACCTCCTAAGCAGGACAAGAAAGGGAGACACGCCACAGCGTCACCAACCTGCCAGCTCCAGAGAGTAAAAGATGATACCAAAGCCCCTCCAGGAAGCCTCCAAAAGAAGGTCATGGGTCATAAGACTCTGCTTTCATTTGAGCCCATAATGATTAAACTCCCCCTGTTCTGTTAACTAATCCCATAGCATAGAAAATGTATGTGCTGTTTGCATTTAAAAACAAGTGCTATCTTCAAATAATATTAGAAATTAAACAAATTAGACATTTAGGGCTAGGAATTTAGCTCACAGAGTGTGTGTGAAGTATGTTCAAAGCCCTGTGTTCAAATTTTCGTATTTAAAAAAAAAAAGCCAGGCGTGGTGGCGCATGCCTATAATCCCAGCACTCGGGAGGCAGAGGCAGGCAGATTTCTGAGTTTGAGACCAGCCTGGTCTACAGAGTGAATTCCAGGAGAGCCAGGGCTACACAGAGAAACCCTGTCTCGAAAAAATAAAATAAAAGAAAGAAAGAAAGAAAGAAAGAAAGAAAGAAAGAAAGAAAGAAAAGAAAAGGAAAGGAAAGAAAAGAAAAGAAAAGAAAAGAAAAGAAAAGAAATAAGTTATAGGTTTGGCCCACCAAAGACAACCCTATCTTATAATATTCACCTGAAGGTGGTATCCTTGTTGAATATAATTGGCAGGTCATGTGACTTATCAGTATCACTATACATCCCCTGATTTATTTTTTTTTAGTTTTTTTATTTTTATTTTAGGCATATGGATGTTTTGCCTGCATGTATATCTGTGTGTACCACGTGTGTGTTGTGGCTACAGAGGCCAGAAGAGGGCAGCGCATCAAATGGTTGTGACGTTGGTCTAGGAATTGAACCTGAAAGAAGCCAGAGCTTTCAATCACTGAGCCATATCTCCAGACACTCTCCTGCAGTTTTAAAAAGATTTATTTTAAGCCGGGCATGGTGGCGCACGCCTTTAATCCCAGCACTCGGGAGGCAGAGGCAGGCGGATTTCTGAGTTCGAGGCCAGCCTGGTCTACAAAGTGAGTTCCAGGACAGTCAGGGCTATACAGAGAAACCCTGTCTCGAAAAACCAAAAAAAAAAAAAAAAAAAGATTTATTTTATGAGCCAGGAGTGATGGTGCCCACCTTTGATTCCAGAACTCAGGAGGCAGAAGCAGGCTGATCTCTGTGAGTTCGAGGCCAGGCTGGTCTACAGAATAAGTTCCAGGACAGCTAGGGCTATGTTAAGAGACACTCTTTACATAGTGTTGAGTGTTTTGCCAGCATGTATCTCTGTGTACCGTGTGCATGCAGTGTCTGAGGAAGCCAGAAGAGGGCACCAGCTCGCCTGGAAGTGGAGTTACTGAGATTTGTGAGTTGCTGTGTGGGTGTTGGAATTGAACCAGGATCCTCTCTGGAAGAGCAGCCAGCGCTGAGTTTAGATCACAAATACATATTTGGGCAGAACCTCGTTTAGATTTTTTTTTACACATTTTTGGAGCAAGACAACTAGTTTGCACTAAAATTGAAAGATGTTCTTAATCTACACATGCACAGCAAAAGTGTGACAAAGGACTCAGAGACTGCAGTGATCAGACTAGAGGATGGGGGGGCAGGGGGGATAGGGGGAGGAAAGACAGACATGAAGAGTTGGGGGGTATGAGTGAGGGAATCCAGGAGTAGTAGGAAGCAAGAAGAGGGTGAATATGATATCATATATATATATAATATATATATTATATAAATTATATCATATATATAAATGATTATACATTTATATAATACAAAATATACATTATATAAATGTATAAAATATATTATATGAATATATATTTAGTATAATATATAACATATAATTTAGTTATCAAAGAGTGAATAAACACAATTAAAAAAAAATAGGCTCTGTTATGCTTGCAGACAGGAGCCTAGCATAACTGTCTTCTGAGAGGCTCTACCCAGCAGCTGATGGAAACAGATGAAGATACCCACAGCCAAACATTGGCAGGAGGTCGGGGACTCCTACGGAAGAGTTGGGGAAAGGATTGAAGGCCTTGAAGGTGATGGCAACCCCACAGGAAGACTAACAGAGTCAACTAACCTGGACTCCTGAGAGCTCTCAGAGACTGAACCACCAACCAAAGAGCATGCACAGGCTGGACCTACCCTCCCTCCCCCCTGGCCCCACCCACATTTCTATCCGAAGTGCATTTCAATCTGCATGTTGGTCACCCCCAGAGCAACAACTTGAGGGGAGGGGGCCTGCCCCTAAAGCTGTAGCCCTACTGTGGAATCTGCTCCCCAGCAGGGCTGCTTTGTCCCGTCTCAGTAGGAGAGCATGAGCCAAACCAGGTAGAGACTTGATAAGCCAGGGTTGGGTGTATGGGGTGGGGGGACGGGGCAACCTCTTAGAGGAGAAGAGGAGAGGGAGGGTCTCTGTGAGGAGGGAACTGGGAGGGGGGCAGCATTTGGGATGTAAATAAATAAACAAATAGGCTCTGACAGCCAGGCACCACCACACACTTTGATTAAAGAGCCACCAATTACAGTGACAAGCCAAGACACTAAGCAGAGAATTGACTAATATTAATAAAAAACACATGAAAGAAAAGTTGGGTCTATATCTTTGTGTATTTACACATCTACAAAGACTGGAGGATTGTTACAGTCTTTCCGGAGCATACCTCAGCTGCAGGGCAGTAGCTTCCAAGGTCATTTTCTGTAATTTAATGTTTTTCATTTTGATTTTGAAACTCAAGAACACAACATTTCTTAAAACAAAATAAGTTCTTTCTAAAAGTAAGGATAGGGCCAGCCAGGGGCGTTTGATGGACAAGGCTGCCTGCTGAGGTCATATAACGGTGGAAGGAAAGAACAGAGCAACAAAGCTGTCCCCTGACCTCCACAGTGTACGCCAGAGCACGCACATCTACCCATACGTCTCTCACACACACAAATAACAAATATAAACAATGATTTTTTTTAGAGTATAATTAGGTAAATTGCCAAACATTTTACAGCCAGCATATAGTTTGTACTTAACAGTGTGACTCTGAGAAAATCACTTAATTATTTCTAATCTCTTTGTTTCCAACTATAAAATGAAAACAAGGCCAGCGTGGTAGCTCAGAGGTAGAGTACTTGCCTAGCATGTGCAAGGGCCTTAGTTCAATCCCCAGCACTGGGAGAAGGAAGAAAGAGGAAGGGCGGGCGGGCGGGCTTGGAGAAAAGGCTCAGCAGTTAAGAGCACTGACTGCTCTTCCAGAGGTCCTGAGTTCAAATTCGTGCAACCAACCATCTGTAATGATATCTGATGCCCTCTTCTGGTGTGTCTGAAGACAGATGGCTACAGTGTAATCATATACATAAAATAAATAAATAAATCTTTTTTAAAAAAATAATAAAGTGCTGGGCGTGGTGGCACACGCCTTTAATCCCAGCACTCGGAAGGCAGAAGCAGGCAGATTTCTGAGTTGGAGGCCAGCCTGGTCTACAGAGTGAGTTCCAGGACAGCCAGGGCTATACAGAGAAACCCTGTCTCGATAAATAAATAAATAAATAAATAAATAAATAAATAAATAAATGGAGGGGAGGGGAGGGGAGGGGAGGGGAGGGGAGGGGAGGGGAGGGGAGGGGAGGGGAGGAGAGGAGAGGAGAGGAGAGGAGAGGAGAGGAGAGGAGAGGAGAGGAGAGGAAGCATTGGATACCTTCCTTGGGATTTGAGTAAAAACTAAAGATTTGTTTCAGTCTACGTGCACATGAGTGCTGTGCCCAAAGAGGTCAGAGAAGGACATCAGAGTTCGAGGATCTGGAGTCATAGGTGGTTATGAGCTGCCCCATGGGGGCCCAGGAACTAAGCTTAGACCCTTTCCAAGAACAGTGCTTAACTGCTGCATCATTTCTCCAGCCTCTTGAGTATAGGGCAAACTCTAGCAAAGAACAGAACAAAGAGGAAATACCTAATGAACATCAGGTGTGACATGCCAAGTGTGACATGCCAGGTGAGGCAGGGCAAGTGTCACACACCAGGCATAATACTGCTATTGTTTAGGATGGTCATAGTGATGGAAGAAATAAAAATCCAGGACTGAGCCAGGCAGTGGTGGCGCACGCCTTTAATCCCAGCACTCAGTAGGCAGAGGCAAGCGGATTTCTGAGTTTGAGGCCCGCCTGGTCTACAGAGTGAGTTCCAGGACAGCTAGGGCTACACAGAGAAACCCTGTCTCAAAAAGAAGAAAAAAAAAAAAAAATCCAGCACTGAGATACAGTGACAGAGTATTCTCCTAGTATGCAGGAGATCCTGAGGGGAACAATGCATATGTGTGTGTGTGTGTGTGTGTGTGTGTGTGTGTGTCGAGAAGGGGGGAGAGGTTCTGTTACTGAGATAAACACCATAAACATCAGCAAGTGGGGAGAAAAGGGATTATTTCAGCTTACAACTCTCAGGTCACAGAGACATGAGGGCAGGAGTGGATGCAGAGGCTGTGGAGGGGGCTGCTTACGGGCTGGCTACCATGCTTTGTACAGCCTGCTTTCTTACAGAACCCAGGACCACCAGCCAAGAGGTGGCACGGCCTCCAGTGAGGTGGGTCCTTCCAGTATCACTCCTCAGTCAAGAAAAGGTACCACAGGTTCGTTCCCAAGGCAATCTGGTGGGGACACTTTCTCAATGTGTCAAGTTGGCATAAAACCTGGCCAATCAACGGTAGCAGCACACACCTTTAATCCCAGCACTCGGGAGGCAGAGGTAGGTGGATCTCAAGGCCAGCCTAGTCCTCAGAGTGAGTTCTAGACCAGCCAGGGCTACAAGGATTCTCTGTCTCAAACAAACAAAACACTAAGAAGGAAAAGGAAGAGAGTACTGGTTTTAAGCAAGCCTCGTCTTGGGCAGTGAGTAGCGTTCCAGTTCCACTCTTTCATACAGCGTGGGGATGGATGGTAAAAAGGGAGAATCTATACCAATCGCTACATATAGTAAAAGCTACCTGGGTGGGTCATGATGGCATACACCTATAGTCCTAGCACTTGGAAAGTGGAGGCTGGAGGATCAGGAGTTCAAAGCTAGCCTGGACTACATGAGACCTTGTCTCTCCCCAAGCAAAAATAAAAATTAAAAATAGCTAGTATCAAAACCCAAAAAGGCCAGGCAGTGGTAGCACACACCTTAAATCTCAGCACTTGGGAGTTTGATGCTAACCTGGTCTACAGAGCAAACTTCAGGACAGCCAGGGCTACACAGAGAAATCCTGTCTCAAAGAAAAGAAAAAAAAAAAGAAAGAAAGAAAAAAGAAAGGCTCCTGAGGTCCTATACTCTGCCAGACCTCATCCTTGGGTCCTGGTTTTAGCCTAATTCTGGTTTAGGAAAAAAACAAACAAACCCTCCTCCACCTTTGATATCTGATCACCCTGCCCTGCCCTCAGGAAGATTCCTATCTAGACTGTTTAGCGAGAATCCATGCAGCAGGTAGGAACAAACACAGAGATGGAAGCAGAGATTCTCAGAGATGGATATCGATATCAAATTCCTTCCCTCAGGGTTCAAGGAACTCGGAAGAAAAGGAAGCAGGAAGGGTGTGTGTCCTTTGCCTGTGTTTTATGGCTTTAGTTTCATGTTATTTGGGACTCCTGAGTGGCTCTGGGCTCCCTTCCTTCCTTCCTTCCTTCCTTCCTTCCTTCCTTCCTTCCTTCCTTCCTTCTTTCCTGGTCAGAGGGCATCCACTCCCAACCCCAACGGGCAGTCTCTACTTTCTGCTTGTTACACTTTACCAGCAATCCCACCGGAAGCCCCTCACCCCCATTAGCACCTTGGGACCACACCTTACCGCAGGTCCTCAGCTATGCCAGAAACAAGGGGAGTCAGAGAAGCCCGGGCTACAGAGTGAGGCCTGTCTAAAACAATACAAGAAAGGGTGCTCCATCCCCACAGACATCACTCCTGAGCTCAAGTGATTCCCCTACCTCAGCCTCCTCTGTGGAGGGACAAAGGGAAAGCTGTCACAGCCCACATCAGACAACAACGTGTCCGCGCTAAGAACACCGCCCACAGAAAGCGCTTTGTGGCAGCCCTTCATTTCACCCTCCAAACTGTGAGCTCACATTCGCAGAAAAAAAAAAAAGTCTCACATGTATGAGACTCGACAACACTGACTGGATGACCAGAACTGTGTGCCTGTAGAGAATTGGAATGTTGCAGTTCCCCAGGGCCAGATGATCTCGAGCTATCTTTAAACTCTCTAGTCTCCTTTGATGGTCCACCTATGAGTCTGACTTACATCCTTACACCTAACTTGTGAAACATTTAGGGCTGTATTAACAGATCACCAGGCTAACTTCCACCAAGTCAGGAGTTAAGAATATAGCATCAAGCCGGGCATGGTGGCGCACGCCTTTAATCCCAGCACTTGGGAGGCAGAGGCAGGCGGATTTCTGAGTTCGAGGCCAGCCTGGTCTACAAAGTGAGTTCCAGGACAGACAGGGCTATAAAGAGAAACCCTGTCTCGAAAAACCAAAAAAAAAAAAAAAAAAAAAAAAAAAAAAAAAAAAAAAAAAAAAAAAAAAAAAAAGAAAAAAAAAAGAATATAGCATCAGATAGAATCTGAAACCTGTGTCAGAGATTTCCCCCTAATTTACTGTAACCCACTGTGGTGGTTTGAATAGCTATGGCCCCTGTAGACCCATGTGTTTGAATGTTTGGCCCATGGGGAGTGGCTCTATTAGGAGGCATGATCTTGTTTGGAGGAAATGTGTCACTGTGAGAGCAGGCTTTGAGGTCTCCTATGCTCAAGCTCCGCCCAACTGGAACAGTCTCAAGCAGTTGCCTTGGAATCAAGATGGAGAACTCTCAGCTCCTTCTCCTGCACAAGTCTGCCTTGTGCTGCTGTAGGGAAAGGCACTATTAGGAGGTATGACCTTGGTGTAGTTCAAGGCCAGCCTGGTCTACGGAGAGAGTTCTAGGACAGGGCTATCTAGTCAAACCCAGTCTCAAAAAAAAAAAAAAAAAAAAGAGAGAAAAAGAAAAAGAGAAAGGAAGGAAGGAAGGAAGGAAAAGAAAGAGAAAGAGAGAAAGAGAGAAAGAGAGAGAGAAAGAGAGAGAGAAAGAGAGAGAGAAAGAGAGAGAGAGAGAGAAAGAGAGAAAGAGAGAAAGAGAGAGAGAGAAAGAAAGAAAGAAAGAAAGAAAGAAAGAAAGAAAGAAAGAAAGAAAGAAGGCTCAGTGGTTAAGAGCACTGACTGCTCTTCCAGAGGTCATGAGTCCAATTCGCAGCAACCACATGGTGGCTCACAACCATCTGTAATAAGATCTGATGACCCTCTTCTGGATTGTCTGAAGATAGCTATAGTGGACTCATATACATAAAAATAAATCTTTAGCCGGGCGGCCTACAAAGTGAGTTCCAGGACAGCCAGGGCTATACAGAGAAACCCTGTGTGCCCAGTTTCTCCTCTGAAACTCCCTTATCCCACCTCCCCTCCCACCCCCCTGCTTCTATGAGGATGCTCACCCACCCATCCACTCCTGCCTAGGCTGGGGCATCGAGCCTTCACAGGACCAAGGGCCTCTCCCATTGATGCCAGATAAGGCCAGCGTCTGCAGCATATGCGGCTGAAGCTATGGATCTCTCCATGTGTGTGGGTTTGCTTTTTATTCCTATAAAAAACCTCCTAAACTTTAGGACCTAAAGCACCGGAGGTTGGAGCCCCAGTGTTCGAAGGAACTTGCCTGACCACCCAGTCGGAGAGGTGGGAGGTATCCTGGGCTGCCACGCAAGGCTGTGACGGTTGGATTCCGTGGGCTCCCCCTGCGGGGCAGCCCCAGCTAACCAGCCTCAGTGAACCCCACTCCTGCATTAAAGAATCTCATCTGCAAACTCATTTGCACGCCGCTGGAAGGCTTTTATTACCCACCCTGAGGGCAGTCCTGGTAACCAGCATGTTCCTCCTCAGGCCCCCACCCCCATCCCCTCTCTAAAGAGAGTCTAAGTCTGGTCCCCTGTCTTCTGAAAACCCATCAAGTGAACCCTCCCTGTTTCAAGTGGCCTTGCTGAGAGGATCCACCGTCATCTCTAGCACCTAGGGTCTAGCCTGATGCCCTAGATAAGTCAGACCTCACTTCCGGAGCCCACACAGGCAAAAATGACACCACATCTACTTGATGCAATTACCCTCCCCTTTGGCTCCTGGGTTTTGTTGTTGATCTTAGGGAAGCTCATTAGCTTCCCATTGCCACAGCTGGAGCCCCAAAAGGGCTTGCTAAAGAGAGGCTGCAACCAGTCTTGCAGTCACGGGAGGAACAGAACGGTACAGCCAGCAACACCTCTGAAAATAACGCTCGCAACTTTCACCGCATCCTTCCTGGGCGATCCTGCTAGCATCTCAACCCTCTCTGCCAAGGCAACCAGAGTTGTTGCTCTCTGCCTGAGTACCTACAGGGAGGGATTCCCATCAGATAAAACTGCCTGGCGATGACCTAATTTGTCCATTCAGAAAATAAATTTGTCCTACCCACATACTGTTGTTATGGTTTCCATTCTTAAATTATACATAAAGGGCCCAAGCTGTACCCAGCCTGTTTTAGACATTGCAGAACATGAATCTTAATAAGACGCATATTTCAAGTTGTGCCCCAAGATATGTATTCTCAGAGATGCGCCTGTATAATTTCACACCTGTTGCCTTGAGCATACTGTTAAAATTCTGTAAAACTAGTTTCCAACAATGTGTTCATTCACTACCTAAAACCTGCCTGCTGCCTTTTTTTGGTCTTAGATTACTTTTGGGTGACATTAAACTAAAATAAAATGGGGGATGGAGAAATGTTACAGGCACTAAGGGCCTAGCTGCCCATGCAGGTGAACTTTCATTTCCAAGAAGCCAACACTGGCCATGTGGTACACATGCTTGTGTGTGTGTGTGTGTGTGTGTGTGTGTGTGTGTGTGTGTGTGTGTGAAAGTCGGGAGGGTTATTTTCAGCGCACACATGAGCACACATGAAAATGTACACACACATTTCTCTCAATAACTAAGTGTAAAATTACATGCACATTTAAAAAATAATAAAGGAATCAAGTATGATGATACTCACTCTTGAGAGGCAGCAGCAGGACCATCAAGTTTGAAGGCCAACCTCCCTTACATGAGCCCCTACAGCAAAAGAAACACATAAATAAATTCATTCTTTACAATTCCAAAATGATATATCATATCATACTTTAACTTACTTTCAATTTCCAGTTTCCTGTTCAATTTGTCTTCCTTTGTGGTGGTCATTTTCAGCATAAATGAATTCACATTCATTTCCTGAGTTTTTCCTAAGTCCTACAGGGCATTTGCACATTCTCCTTCTGGGCTTCAAATGTCATATGCTTTTTGTCAAGAAGCCTTCTGAGGGATGGGCTGGGGCTCGATGGGTGGGATGCCTGCCTGGCACTGAGACCAGGGGTGGGGGTGGAGATCCCAGGCTCTGCATAAACCAAAGCCGTGGTTCATGTCTGTAATTAATCCCTGCTCTTGGGAGGTGAAGATGGAAAGGTCAGAAGTTCAAGGTCATCCTCAGCTGCTAGGTAAACTCAAGGCCAGCCTGGGCTACATAACATCCTACATAATTTTTAAAACAATCCACAGAGTTGGAGAGATGGCTCAGCGGTTAAGAGCACTGACTGTTCTTCCTGAGTTCAATTCCCAGCAACTACATGGTGGCTCACAACCATCTTTTTTTTCCCCCCTTGGAGACACGGTTTCTCTGTATAGCCCTGGCTGTCCTAGAACTCACTCTGTAGACTAGGCTGGCTTCAAACTCAGAAATCTGTCTGCCTCTGCCTCCCAAGTGCTGGGGTTAAAGGCATGCGCCAACACTGCTGAACACTCACAACCATCTGTAATGAGATCTGATGCTTTCTTCTAAGGCGTAGTCATATACATAAAATAAATAAATAAATCTTTAAAACAATCCACAATAACAAAATGCAGAATAAATGAAATTTCAAAGAAGTTGCTGGACAAGGCTATTCTAGACTTGATTGTGTAGCCCAGGCTATCCTAGAATTGACTGTGTAGTCCAGACTGACCTCAAACTCAGGGACAGTTCACCTGCCTCCGCCTTCTCAGAGCTGGTACTACACCCTAGAAGACACTAACCTTAGTGCTATTTGTGAATTGTATAAATCCCGTAGGTGGCTGAGGTAGGGGGAGGGTTGCTTTTGTTTCATTTTTACCTTTTTGCCCTAAGTAACAGTACATGGGGCCAACATGTCAGAATCTTGAATAAGAAAAGTTCTGAAAAAGAACCCTTTTCCTTTATGGAGAGATTAAACCGAAGTGTGCTGCATGCACCCCGTTTTGGATGAGTCAGTCGCTCCTTTCCCCCACACCTGGAGCTTTTAAAACAATCCCCAAGGTGCAGACAGATGAAGTGGCCAGGAGAAAAGGCCACCCACCCTGGTCCAGACCCATCAGCCTTCTGGGTCACAGCTAACAGGAAAATACACACACACACACACACACACACAGAGAGAGACACACACACCTTGCCCCTGAGAACTAAACAGCAGCTTAGGGAATTTCAAACTGAAACTCATCTGGTCTGTTATCCAATAAAAACATTTTATAAACGGGAACAACTCCAGGTGTGTCAGGCACTGGGGACTAACGGGATGAGAGAAGTCTGACTGAGAGAGAGAGAGAGAGAATTTGTCCCTGAGCCACAGTGGGTCACATTGAAACACCTTCTAACCAGGGAAACCTGGTGGAAGCTGAGACAGGAGGACTGCCAAGTACAAGGCTAGCCTGGAGAATTTAGTGAAAATTTTTATAAAAGGGGCAGGGGGAGAACTGTGGAGATGTAGTTCAGTGGTAGAGTACTTGCCTAGTATGTCTGAGAGCCTAGGTTCAAATCCCAGCACTGCTATAATAAATAACCATCAAACAATTGCCGTTGGCTCCGCCTCTACCAGGCTCCCTGCATCACCCCCACCCCCCCACTCCCCCCACCCCCAACCCCACACAGCAGGACAATAGGAATACAACTGGGGGATTAGGGTTCAGTTTGTCTCCTGTTGCTCACAACATTTAATGGAAGACTAGACAGAAAACACATTTCCATAAATACTAATTGATTGGTGGCGGATTGACCCACAGAGGTCCTTCTAACAGTAATTATTATCTGAAAGAAGCTGAACTCAGATGCAAATTCCTGGCTCCAGGGTTCTGCCCGGAGGCTATTTTACATTTCAAGGGAGCCTCACAGTTTGAACTGGACTGTGAAAAATGAACCTAAGCAGGCAGGCAAACAGTTTCCAAATTCTATTCTCCCAGAGACATTTGCATCCCTTCTGTTGATATTTGTCAACTGTCACCAGGCCTTCTCAATCTATCATATTCTCCCTACAGGACAGCCGGCGACGCTGAAGGTCCATCTATTTGGTCCCTGCTCCCTAATAAGAGAAATTTATGGCAACTTTTCAAGGAAAAGAAGCAATTGGCACAATGGACCTCTCCAAGCCCACCAACCCCTTGTCCCATTGACACTTGACCTTGGACTTGTTTTGGACTTCAATAAAAGCTTAATTCCATATCTAAGAATCACAGGTAGCACACAGCATATACCAGTAAAAATTAAGTTAATCCTGAGCAACATCATTGTCCATAAGCCACGTTAAGACCCAGAAATGGAGCCGGGCAGTGGTGACACACGCCTTTAATCCCAGCACTTGGGAGGCAGAGGCAGGCAGATTTCTGAGATTGAGGCCAACCTGGTCTACAAAGTGAGTTCCAGGACAGCCAAGGCTACACAGAGAAACCCTATCTCGAAAAACAAAAACAAACAAACAAACAAACAGACCCAGAAACAGGGGCTGGAGAGAGATAGCTTGGTGGGTAAGAGCACTGACTGCTCTTCTGAAGGTCCTGAGTTCAAATCCCAGTAATCACATGGTGGCTCACAACCACCTGTAATGAGATCTGATGCCCTCTTCTGGTGTGCCTGAAGACAGCTATAGTATACTTAGATTATAATAATAAATAAATCTTTAAAAAAAAAAGAACCCGAAATGCTAGAAAGTAGGGGTACATTCCTTTAATCCCAGCACTCTGGGAGGCAGAGGCAGGAAGATGTTTGAGAGTTGAGATCAGCCTGGTCTACAGAACAAGTTCCAAAACAGCCAGGGCTATACAAAGAAACCCTGGGGGGTGGGAGGGGAACCCAGAATCTTCTGCCTAAAATATTGACAGTTAAACTAACTTAAAGAGAAAAAAAAGAAATGCTAGTGTACACATTGTTATGAATTCATAGGAGCTGGAGCGATGACTCAACAGTTAGGAGTCTAAAAGCCCGAGGTGCAATTCCCAGCACCCACATGGCAGCTTACAGCTGTCTATAACTCCAAGATCTGACACCCTGACAGAGACATACGTGCAGACAAAACACTAATGTACATAGAATAAAAATAAAAGAATTCATAACAGACATCGGTGGATGTCTCCCTTCATCAGTGGAACCCCTCCAGGGTTCTTGAGAGTTCACAAAAATAGAAAGTAATACAGAAAGTGATACTTAATAATCAAAATTAAAAGTCCTCAGAGGCACAAGTACAGAACAGCTTCCCCTTTTTCTGTCCTACACAGCCCTCTGGGGAGCTGAAGAGGTGGTGAAAGAGGTCTTTCAGCTGTTGGTTCCAAGAAATGGCTTTGCTTTTGTGAATGAGAAAGTACTTAAAACCATTCATTACAAAAATACTGTTTGAAACTGTGATGCTTGGTAGGAAAGCATTGACTGCAGCTCGGAGAGTCTGTAAGATTTTACAGTCTGTGCAGACCTTCGGTTCAAGCAGCTGAGTATATATATTTTTTTCTCTCACTAACAAAGCGTATCAAATACAGTCTCTCCGTATTTGTGACTGCTATTTAATCTCACTTTATTCTTCCACAGAGGTTTTGAGGGCAGTTTGATAAGATACTTTGTCCACAATCTATGCAAGCCAAAGCTAGGTTGCTAATGGGATCTAAACATTACATTTCACTCCTCAAATTTATTTGAGGTCCAGAAAGGCAGGGGGGGAGGGTATGGGGATGGGGAGTTGAAGGTTGATGTCTATGGTGCCACCTGTTAGCCATATGAGGAAATACACAGTAAGGGAAGAAAGTGCTCTATTTGTATTCATAGCCAATTTATATTCTGGTCCATAACTGCTCCATAGATGCGGGCGGGGGAAGGGAGCTCACAGGCCACTTAGAAGATATTGCAAAGGCCTGGACCTGTCTCCAGAAAAACAAATGAAAATAACACAACATACTTTTTTTTTTTGTTTTGTTTTTTGAGACAGGGTTTCTCTGAATAGCCCTGGCTGTCCTGGCACTCACTTTGTAGACCAGGCTAGCCTCGAACTCAGAAATCCGCCTGCCTCTGCCTCCCGAGTGCTGGGACTAAAGGCGTGTGCCACCATGCCCGGCCAACATACATATTTTTAATAAAACCTTTTTTTTTTAAGATTTATTTAGTTTATGTCTATGAATGTTTTTCTTACATGTATGTCTGTGCATCACATACATGCCGGGCGCTCTCCGAAGTCATGAGAGGGTACTGGATTCCTTAGAACTGGGGTTTGGGCCAGTTCTCGGGTGATATGTGGTTGCAGGACTGGAACTCAGGTCTTCTGCAAGTACAAGTTCTCTTAACCATTGCTGTCTCTCCAATCCCCACAATAGACCTTTGTAGACAAATATGGATGGCCCAAAGTTCATTGGTATACCCAAGCAAAGCAACCTCATTATTTTGTGCTGTGGGGGAAAAAAATCAGTACAAATAAATCATACATCCTGGGACAATAATTTAAATACAAGATTATTCTTAGAAATTGGTTTCTTTCTTCCTTTCTTTCTTCCTTTTTTTTTTTAAAGATTTATTTTATTTATTATATGTAAATACACTGTAGCTGTCTTCAGACACTCCAGAAGAGGGCGCCAGATCTCGTTACGGATGGCTGTGAGCCACCATGTGGATGCTGGGATTTGAACTTATCACCTTCGGAAGAGCGGTCGGGTGCTCTTACCGGCTGAGCCATCTCACCAGCCCCCCCCTTTTTTTTTTTTAACACTAAATGGGTTTTGGTTCAAATCTGGTGGTTAACTACTGAAAGAAAAAAAGAAAAAGAAAACAAAATAAAACAAAACCCTTTAACTTTGTCCCACAGTCAGAGATAGTTGCATTTCTGGGGTAAATTGGATGGGAATGGCTTGTGGGTGTTCTGGGTTGTGTCTCCATCAGCAACAGGATGCTTCTGACAGTCTCTGGATCCTGGATCACCATGAGATAGTAACGAGGGTGTGAGGACTCGTGGTTTGTTTAGTTTGTAGAAATGCCTTCTCTGTTTACACAGTGCAGGATACACAGAGCCATCATCTTCTCTGACAAGTGCCGGGGATAAAACCCAAGCTCTTCCTTAAGCGCTAGGCAAGCACTGGACCACAGAGCCAGCTGCTAAGATGGTTTGAATGTTCTCCAGTGATCTCCAAATCTGGAGACTTTCTCTCTTGCATCCCCCAAAGAAGCTATTTTTTTCCCATGTCCTATCTAGGAAGAGAGACCTGCTCAGTCCTTGGAGCATCTTAGATCTGCCCAAAATAGCCCTCCTGATTTCCTCCTTTATGGTGTGAGCGACAGGCTTCATAAGGAGTAGGGACTGGTCCAGTCCATCCTGAACATTTGTCCTGTCCTGAACATGATCCACACGAAACTAAAATGTTTATGCATAGCCATGAAAACCGTTACCAGAGTGAAGCGACAAGCTTCAAAATGGGAGAAAAAAATGTTAACTCCTATCTATTGAGCAAGAGATTGATATCCAGAATCTGGAAAGAAAAAAAGACACATGAAAATTTTCAGTCAGTAGAAGGGCAGATTATGTCAAGAGCTCATGGTACAGGTGTGTGATCAACTACTCAAAGGACTGACGCAGAACTGCCTCATGGTCAAGGCCTACCTGGGCTATAGAATGGGTTCCAACCATCCCGGGATACAAAGCAAGACCCTGTCTAGAAAGGGAAAAGGAAAAAAAAATGTGCCTCTACGTCATGCCATGAAGAATGGCTATCACCCAGAAAGCAGATCATAACAAATACTATCGAGGAAGGAAGGATGCGTACACTATAGTGACAGATGTAAAGTGACCAGCCTCTCTGGAAACCAGTATGGGCATTCCTTGAAGAATGAAGAGAAAAGCTAGGAGGTGCATGCCTATAATCCCAGCACTCTGGAGGCAGAAGTGGG
The DNA here is from genome assembly GCA_902729485.2 of Mus minutoides. NCBI lineage: Eukaryota > Metazoa > Chordata > Mammalia > Rodentia > Muridae > Mus > Mus minutoides. The sequence continues at coordinate 80,331 of CACVCL010028574.1, forward strand.
TGGATCTCTGTGAGTTTAAGGCCAACCTGGTCAACAAAGTGAGTTCCAGGACAGCCATGGCTACACAGAGAAACTCCGTCTTGGGGGGGAAAAAAAGGGGGTAATGGAGGTGGAATACAATCAAAGAACATGACACACATATGAAAATGTCACAATTCAATTCATTAATTTATACAGTAAATTCATTCTATTTTTGAAAATTGAAATATAAACATCATCCTTTTGTGTAGTGTGTGTGTCCCTACCGGCTAACGGCGCCCTGCAGACTCCTGACAGACAAAGCAACGAGCTCTCACAGTGTCACTGCTGCCTGCTTCTGGGTGGCTTCAGGGGGTTTTCCATTTTATTAATGTAATAAAATGTAGCTTTCAGAGTTATCTACAGTATGTAATTACAAATGCATGTTATTGATATTACCAGCGCGATGCCTGAGTTTGCTTTTCCATTAATAGAAACTCTGCATTTTATGCATTAATTATACAAAGGATTAATGATGGCTTACACAAGTCTGTCTACATGAAGACAGTGTCGAAGCAATTACACTGATGGTAGAGTGGTCCCCTCTTTAGTAAAGGCGATGTTCCGAACAGTGGTTTTAAGTGCATTTGCTCTTAAACATAAAATGATGGGGACGAGGAATAAATGAACCTATGCCTATAAAACCCAGTTTCACGAGAGAATGGTAGGTCTTGAGTATGCCGCTCCTAACTCTTCTTGAATTCAATTCTTATAAAAAATCCAGCTAAAGGAATTTACTTTTTTTTAAAAAAACTTTATTATTTTTTTTTTTGCAACATTAAACCTACAATGTCAACTCCAAACTCAGCTTGCCCAAGGCAGACCCACCCTGGTCTTATCCATAGTCTCCATCAATACAGACAGCACCTTCCTTAAGCTCCAAAATCAAAAGCTCAGGGACTATGGAACAACTGCCCTCTCTTTAGTTCATCCATGCTTTTTGTCAATTTTGCTCCCCAATAACCTCTTGAATCTTTCCACACCATCCCTATCCACTACCACCCTCTGTCTTAAGCTTTTCCATCTATGGTACCTGAGCCCTGCAGTGGCCCCAAGTCCCGCTCCTCACATCCACCTTGGGTCCATAACAAATTCATCCTCTTCACTGTAGCAAAAGGAGCAACAAAGAAACAAATGGTAGCCCCTCTCCCTGCTGGGAACTCTTCTGGTCTGAGAGAGAAACCTGGAACTCCCTTCCACAGCCCACATAGATCTGCCTGTGTGGCCCCAGTCTCCTCTAGCATAGGGCTGCTACTGAGCTCAGTGATCTCCCCAGGCACTGAGTTCCCTGTCCCAGGAACGTGGAAGAACTGGCTCAGCTCCCATGTGGTGCTGGACTTCATCTTTCAGATCCAACTCCACATTTCCTCAAGGGTCTTGCTAGATCAAATCCCTTCCAGCACCTACCTGCTACCTCTGTCTTGCACTGTGATGTTAGAATTACTTACATGAGTACCTTACTAAGATACTCATGAATTGAGTATTGAATACCTGCATCCCTCAGTTATCTGTAAATTACATGAAGGCACTATCTTTTTTTTTTTTTTTTTTCAAGACAGGGTTTCTCTGTGTAGCCCTGGCTGTCCTGGAACTCTCTGTAGACCAGGCAGGCCTTGAACTCAGAAATCCACCTGCCTCTGCCTCCCAAGTGCTGGGATTATAGGCATGAGCCACCACTGCCTGCTGTTTTTGTTTGTTGGTTTGTTTTTAAGATTTATTTATTTGGGCTGGTGAGATGGCTCAGCGGGTAAGAGCACCCGACTGCTCTTCCAAAGGGGATGAGTTCAAATCCCAGCAACCACATGGTGGCTTACAACCACCCGTAATGAGATCTGACACCCTCCTCTGGTGCGTCTGAAGTCAGCTATAGTGTACTTATGAATAATAATAAATTAATCCTTGGACCGGAGAGAGCAGGGACTGAGCAAGTGGGACCAACTGGAGCGAGCAGGGCTGACCGGAGCGAGAGGGGCCGGTCGGTCGGAGAGGGGCCAGCCGGAGCAAGCAGGGTTGACCAGAACAAGAAAAAAAAAAGATTTATTTATTTATATATTATATATGAGTACATTGTAATTGTCTGCAGACACACCAGAAGAGGGCATTGGATCCCATTACAGATGGTTGTGAGCTACCATGTGGTTGCTGGGAATTGAACTCATGACCTCTGGAAGAACAGTCAGTGCTCTTAACTGCTGAGCCATCTCTCCAGCCCCGGCATTGCTTTTCTTATTACCCATCATCATCAATGCCTTTTGTACAGATACTTGTTTTTACAGAACAAACAGTGAGAGGCTACTGAAAGATATTTTAAAATCATATGTTCATTTATTTTTTTAAATTATGTGTATGTGTGTGTGTTTGTATGTGCATGTGAATGCAAGCTCCTCTAGAGGCCAGAGTGTCCTCTGTCCCAAGCCGAAGTTTCCACATGACAGTAAGCTACCCCACGTGATGCTGGGAACCGATCTCCGGTCTTTTGCAAGAGCAAGGTGAACGTTAAGTGCCGAGTATGGCAAGGCCCTGGGTTTGATCCCTAATAAATAATAAATAAATCAAGTAAACTGGCATTAAGCTCTAGTTCAGAGTTCTTCAAACGTATGACGAATGCAACTAAAATGAGAATGATAAGAAATTTTGCTTACTGACAATAAGAAATTTGTAGAAATTCCTTTCACAAGGATGGAATGGACCTCCTCAGATTCACCAGATCTGAAGGGAAGTTGACATCGTTGCTCCAGAATGGAGAGGAGAGAAGAGGAGGGGAGCGGTCCGGAGGGCAGCCACAGCGTAGCAGCTACCCTACCACGCCCCTCCAGCCTCCGCCCACATCGACATCCCATTTTACAGATTAGATTCTGGCCCTGGCAAAAGTCCCATCTGCTAAAGGTGCTACAGCTACAACCAGCAAGCCAGACACTGGAGCCGCTCATGGAGATGAGTGTCATGTCTACCCCTCTCTGCTTCATTACATAGCTCCTCACTGTTTCCCAGATCTCTGTCCCTGTTAGAACCCTTTTTATTTTTCTGCCAATATTTCTCCTTGCTGTTATCTTCTAGAATGCTACAATGTATCTCCCTTCTGGATTTTGTTGCCTCTTTCCGCGCTTAGACAGCCACCTCCGTTCCTGGCTTATCTCTGTGCCAAGGACATGTTCATCGGGCAAGCTGTCCCACGCTCACCCTCCCACTACGCATGCTCAGGACCGTTCTGGACTCTGACATCTGACTAAAGCATGCATGTATATTTGGTCTGGATCACTGACAACTATATAGCGAGCGGCCTGACAGCCTTCTATATTCAGAAGCCAAGCCGCCATCAAGGGTGACAAATGACACCAACCTAATGACCACAGTAATTCACTGTCCTGTTTAAAGACACTATTTAGCAAAGTCAAGGTTAAAACCGTGTAATGGAACAAATGAAGGGGCTCTGCTCCAGGACTCCACACTTTAGCACAGACTTCCACTACCAGGAAATAGCTATCTCATGTGGCCATCTACATTTTTAAAATGTTCTTCATGGGAACCGCTGTAAAGCATCTAAGGAGAGATTGTTTGGGACCTTATAAACACTTACACTAAGGCCAGGCACGGTGGTGCAGGACTCCTCTCTGAGCATTTGGCAGGACCATCGGGAGTTCAGTGCCACCCACACCTACAAAGCCAGACTGGGCTACGTACGATGAAATAAACAAAGGCGCTGGAGCGATGGCTGACCAGTTAAGAACACTTGCTGTTCTTGCAGAGATGATAAATTCGGTCCCCAGCACTTTTGCTGGGTAGCTCACAATGCCCTGTCATCCAAGTACCCCAGAATCCAAAGCTTGCTTCTGACCTCTGAGGGCACCTACACTCACATGCATACAGACACAAGAATAAAAATGATAAACCAACCTTTTCAAATAAGGAAGGAAGGAATGTAGCTCACAGAGAGAGCATCCATGAGCTGGACTCAATCATATATATGATAAAAAAAAAAAAACACAAACACACAGCATTGCCCTTTTCATGACTAAAAACAGTAAGAATCTCTCAAAGGCTCTAGCTCGTCTTAGTCATGTGCTAGCACATGACTCACACTTAGGAGGGCTTAGGAGGGGACCCTCGGCAGAGAGGTCCATCTGAGAGGCTGTAGCTGAAGGCTCTCATGCCCAGCCTTGCCTCAAGTGGACACATGAGGAAGGCAGGGAGGGGCTAGCCCACAGTCTGGGGTAAAGCATGCAATAGAGATGTACCCGGTGAGGTGCACACGGCTGAGGCAGCCCTCTGTGAACCTTCTGCATAGGAAAGGAAGAGGAGAAGGGAGGCTCTGTACCTTCCAGGAAGCCACAACCCCGAATCTGGTGGCCCAGGATGTTTGCAGCTGCCTGGGGTAGCGGGGGTAGGGGGAGCGTCACCCATTCTGCTAGCCCTCTCTGCCAACCATCCATACCACTCTCCCTCAGGAGTTCATTTGATTAATATGTAACCAAAGAAGCAAAAGGCAAGGCGTTTCACAATCTGCATGTCTCGGCAGCTCTGACATTCCTCCAGGTTGGAAGCATTCGCCAGCAGGGCCTTCTCCCCAGTGACATATTTATCCTTCCTCTTCAGATTCAAACCATTCCAGAAGGGTGAGTTTAGAAATACAGCAAACGCAGCCTGCTTGTCTGCAGTATTTACATGCTCTACATACCCTGGAAATATGTAGCTTATTAATGACTGATTTCCCAACCTCTTCAATAAGCTTTTTATTAGCATGACACACTCCTTAACTTACAAGTGTCAAGCCGTCGTGCCCTGTGCGTGTCTCCTTTATGATATTTAGTATAAAGATAGAGCAGTATTTATGTCCCTCACAATCAGAGAACGGATTGTTTTAAGATCATACGGCCTAGATGCGATAAAGAAAGAAGGAAGCTTACAAAATGATAAACATTTTCATTAAAAACTTTAAAACTAAAAGTTCAAAGATATGTTCTCCTCTCTTATTTCTTGTCAAAACATGACTTAAGACCCAAAACTAATCTACTTTCAATTTTATTCCGTATTTCAGCGCTGTCAGAGTACTCAGCGGAGAGTATTGGAATACGATCATTTTTTATTTTGTTGATGTTACTGACAGCTTTATTTCACAAAGCAATCTTATACTATGTCTAGCAGGAGCAGGGCATAGAGGTCAAATAGTCTCTCCTTACAGGTAGAGAGCTTATTAAATGGGACGTCTATTAAACCCGACGGACAACATAAAGAAACATTTCAGCAAAATACTTTTAACATAGTTCAATGAAGATACGGCTCGAAAGGGCAGTAAATAATTTAAACAGAGACCAATGGGGAAACTGTTCCATTTTTTTTTTTTTAAGAGCATCTTCAATTTATATTTCAAACAAAGCAGGCAAATAGAAAGACAGAAAGGAACAAAAGCTACAGCGAACAGCCCAAGGTTTCTCATCCTTGCAGAATGGATATTTCTCTAGCAAGTATGGAGGCCTGTAGTGCCTCGGCCCGGAGCTAAACCCATCAACAATTCCCTATTACAAAGTTCATTTATCAGGAGGCATGGTAGGACAGCCCAGGATCCCAGCACTAAAGAGACAGAGCTCAAGGCCAGCCTGAATTACACGATACCCTGTCTCTAAAGAGTAATTAGTGAAGAGCTGGAGAGATGGTTCAGTGGTTAAGAGCATTGACTGCTCTTCCAGAGGACCTAAGTTCAATTCCCAGCGCCCACATAGCAGCTCACAACTATCCATGGCTCCAGTTCTAGGGGACCTGACACTCTCATGCAGATATACATGCAGGCAAAATGCCAATGTCCATATAATAGATATGTAGCCATAAGCTATCTAGCCATAAGCATTTTATGATTGGAGATGAGATAACTTTGAGGAGGGGGGCTATCTCACTATGTACTCCTGTCCATGTAGGCCAGGCTGGACTTGAACTCATAGATCTTACCCTCCTCTGCAAGATTTACAGGTGTGCACTTCCACACCTAGAATAACATTTTTCAAAGGCTCTTCCTGGTACCTGCTTTAGAGAATACTTCATTTTTAAATTATGTTGATAGATCATAGTCCTTAGGAAGCAAAGGCAGAAAGGAGGATCTCAAGGCTAGCCTGGCCCTACATAGCAAGCTCTAGGACAACCAGGACAAAGAGTCTCTCCCTCTCCTTCTCCCCATCCCTCTCTCATATATATATGTATATATATTCATATATATTAAATGTATATACTATGTAATATATTCATATATAATATATATTGAATATATAATATATATATTCAATAGATTTAGTATAAGACCTTAAATGTGGAGTTGGGGGATGCAGATCAGACATAAAGTGCTTGTCCAGAATTTTCAAGGCTCTAGGTTCCATCTATACCACTACAGAGGACCACGAAATCTCAATGCAATTCCAAAGGATTCTAAAAGAGTGCATTAACTCACTTTTAAGATTCATTCTTATTATTTTTAATTATATGTAGGTGTGTATCTATGCATGTGGATATGCACACATATGAGTGCAAGTCCCAGTGGGGGCATCTGGTCTCATGGAGAAGGAGTTACAGAGAGTTGTGAGTCCCCTGACATGGGTGCTGGAAACCAAGCTCGAGTCCACCAAGGACAGTGAGTGCCACAAAGCCAGATCTCGGACCCCCAAAATGTGTTCATTCAGAGCAGAATTCCCTTTTAGATATCCCTGGCAAGTCCTTAACTGTGTGTGTGTGTGTGTGTGTGTGTGTGTGTGTGTGTGTGTGTGTAATTAAACTTATCATTACTTTAATCATATTTAGTATTTACTTTAATTACTTTAGTACATTCTGTATGAGAGAGAAAGAGAGAGAGAGAGAGAGAGAGAGAGAGAGAGATCACAAACTGAGATAGCTATCTCACTTCACATTCATGCTTTGAGATCCTACAAAGATGGCGACCAGCCCCTGCAACATCACTGAAGGTTAATATGAGTACCACATCGCTTAGTCTTGAAACTGGGTGCCCAGTCTCTCACCAGGAAATCAGGTCCCCGGTCTCTTGCCAAGAATATAAACTACTTGATGTAGGGCTATCAGTAGATTTACCTGGCGGGATAATTAATAAGCTACAGAAACATAAAACCTGAGTTGTTAAAGTTTACAGTCACCTCCCTCACAGCATCACCTCTGCCACTGTCCTTGCTTCAGCACACAGTAAATCATCTACCTAAATGTATTTGCACCCAATCATTTTTTAAAGTCACAATCTTTGTAGTGTCAACTTGTCAAGGGTCAAAGGGAAGAACAGGCAAGATTCCCAAATCAATCTGCTTGTAGAAACTGTCTCGTTTCATTTCAAATTACCTGCTGTGGTGGATGCCGGGTATGGACAAACTGCCTTCCTCCATAAACCATGACAGCATGGGTCGAACTTGGGCGATCACTCATAAGGGCCGAGTCACGTCGCTTCTGTCATTAACTACTTTTAAACGGCTCTGCAGGGTAAGTGATCTTGCAGGGCAGCCACAGATATAAATACTGCTTGGACAGTTTAATGTCAAGAGACAACTCCTCTGGGATTAAAACCGTGTAACCCAATAAGACGACTGTCCACACAAGGACCAAGTAAGGTGCTTTGGTATTGTTCCTGGAAGTCATATCTTTACATGTGTTTTGTGCAAGTGAGCCCACGGCAAGCCGGACATCGTTCATCTACATTATGTAATGACAAGGTATCCTGAAATATTCAAAAAGTACCACTCAGAGCCTCGGCCTTTCCAGAATGCATTCTTCCACAGTTTACACGTTGTCTTTGTGAGGCTGACCAGAAAACGAGAGCACAAGACTCTTGTGATCCTTGGGCTTGTGGAACTCAACGAACTATTAAAGACCTAAAGCTGTCCATGAAACAGAGGCGAAGGATTCCATAGCTTGTGCCCAGAGATCCAGGAGAGAAGAATTAGGACTGAAGTAGCTTTTCCATCACCATCTTAGCTTACCCATGCTGGTCAACACAGCAATACCTAAATTAATAACTGCTATTTATTCAATATTTGGTATATGCTGTGTACTGTGTGGAGCGCTTTATATGTCCAACCTTGCTGAGACTCACGTCCTAATGAGGAGTCTGTTTTAATCTCAGTTTAAAGGTGCTAAGGCTGTACATCAGGGCTGTGCACAACGATTTGCCTCAAGGGGAACAAGTTTTGTGTGCAAATGGAGAAGTCAACTATGATGCTATGCTGTCTCCACCACATTTGCCGCCCCCCCCCCCCGAAGGAATTTTTCTTGCTTGACATATGAAGTATTGCACAGTATAAATACAGCGGCTCTGCTTTCTTTAACATGCACGCTATGTGCAAAATCCTTCCGAATCACTAAAAGGAAAACTGTTGCTTAGTTACGGGAAGGCGCACGGAGTCAAGTCAAGTGGATGTAAGAATCCCTCCACGGGAACATGAAGACTTTCCAGAGGGTACGTGGGCACGGAACTTTTAAGGAAATCGATTTCAAAATACTGTGTCCATATGTTTTCTTTCCTAAAATTAATCATCCTGAGAACATACGCTAATCCACTCTCTACCCCAAATCACAACAGATGCTCCCAGCCTACTTCAAAAGCAACCCCCACCCCCCACCCCAACTCTTATCCCACCCAGAGGGTGAGAGCCTCTACCTCCTTACCAGTCCATGCCCAGAAGAGATGTGTGTCAAACAAAGGTCCTCTGTGTTTAAAACTCACCTATCAAATGTAGTGGATCTGCGAAGCTCTCATCAGTTTCTGATTCCACCTCCATGCGGAAGGCCGCTGCTGACCTTCAGAGCCTCCCTTTAGGAGGCTCACACACACAGTGTACAGTAGAGAATGAATAAGGACCACCAACATAGGACAAGCTACCTTAGGATAAGCATCTAAAGGGGGGTGTGGGGATAGAAACACAGTTTCAAAGGGGAAAATACGGGAGAGTGTATCTTTAAACGGATGCGGGTAAGTGCGAAGTCTTTCTCTGCATACATTCCAACCAGTTTCTCATCTGGAGCACTGTGGACCATCAGGGGTGTGCTCTGCTGACTAAAGAGGATGCCAGCAGCATCCTTGGTCTCTGCACATATGCAAACACATATACTCACACATGCATGTACATGGCGGGGTCTCAACACATGGCCCAGAGTGAGGAGGGAGGGGCGCACTTAAAGAAGCAATGTAATGGATTTACTATGTTTTCAAATTTTGATATTAAATTTATTTACATTGACCTTCCAATTGAAATTGTGCAGAACACTGCATAATTAATTTTCTTTTTCTTTTTTTAAAGATTCATTTATCATTATACATTTAAGTACATTGTAGCTGGCTCTGAAGAGTATGTGTCAGATCTCATTACAGATGGTTGTGAGCCACCATGTGGTTGCTGGGATTTGAACTCAGGACCTTCGGAAGAGCAGTCAGTGCTCTTACCCGCTGAGCCATCTCGCCAGCCCCTAATTTTCCTTAAAAAAAAAAAAAAAAAAAAAAGTAAAAAAAAAAAAAAAAAAAAAAAAAAAAACCACAGGGAAGGCTGAGAGGTGTGGAGGCAGCGGCTGGGAGTGACAGCCAGCTTAGAGGCTTAGAGGCATGGCCTGGGCCACAGAGCCTGCGCTGCATGCAACATAAGCATAAGTGTCCTTCCTCCAGAACTTCAGGATTTCTCTCCTGCTATTTTCTGTGTGGGGGTGTTTCGCCTGCATGTAGGTCTCTGTACTATGTGGATGCCTGGAGCTTGTGGAGGCCAGAAGAGGTTGGTGGACCACACGCGCGCGCGCGCGCACACACACACACACACACACACACACACCCCACCTGGAGTTACTGATGGTAATGAGCCACTGCATAGATAGGCTCTGGGACTCAAATCTGGGTCCTCTGGAAGAGCAGCCAGTGAGCTCTCAACTGATAAGAGCACCTTTCCATCTCATGGCTCAGTGATGATAGAGCCGAGCACCTCTCCATCTCACGGCTCAGTGATGATAGAGCCGCATCTTCCTTTCCTTTGCTCTTTGAGTGGGGTCCTACTCCATAGCCTAGACTGTCCTCCAACTCAAGGCAACTCTTCTGTCTCAGCCCCATGACCTAATGATTCAATCAAGCTCCCCCTCTCCTCGCCCTTCACAATGGCAACATTAAATAGTATACACAGGCAGGCAAGCCTAAGGAAATACTCCAAGTCATAGTCTCTCTCTTTTTTTTTTGGTGTTTGTTTGTTTGTTTGTTTGTTTGTTTTCGAGACAGGGTTTCTCTGTATAGCCCTGGCTGTCCTGGCACTTACTTTGTAGACCAGGCTGGCCTCGAACTCAGAAATTAAAGGCGTGTGCCACCACCGCCTGGCAAGTCATAATCTCATAACCTAGAGGTAACAAAAGACATAGGGCCTTCTGGGGCTGGAGAGATGGCTCCATGGTTAAGAACACTGAATGCTCTTCCAGAGGTCCTGAGTTCAATTCCCAGGAACCACATGGTGGCTCACAACCATTTATAATGAGATCTGGCGCCCTCTTCTGGCCTGCACTCACACGTGCAAGTAGAACACTGTCTATATAATAAATCTAAGAAGAAAAGAAAAGAAGAGAAGAGAAAAGAAGAAAAAAGAAAAGAAAAAAAAGAAGGGAGAGAAAGAAAGGACCTAGGACCTTCTTGTACATATTCTTTTGAAACCCTATATATTAAAGTTGGCAGCTCGCCGGGCGTGGTGGCTCATGCCTTTAATCCCAGCACTCGGGAGGCAGAGGCAGGCAGATTTCTGAGTTTGAGGCCAGCTTGGTCTACAGAATGAGTTCCAGGACAGCCAGGGCTACACAGAGAAACCCTGTCTCTAAAAACAAAAATAAATAAATAAATAAATAAAGAAAGAAAGAAAGAAAGAAAGAAAGAAAGAAAGAAAGAAAGAAAGAAAGTTAGTTGGCAGCTCATAGCTGGGTAAGATGGTTTTCACATGTTTAATCCAAGTACTTAGGAGACCAGAGGCAGGAAGATCAGGAGTACAAGGCCAGCCTGAGCTATGTAGTAAGATCCTATCTCAAGGTTTTAAAAAAAGATATCTCAGCTGGGCATGGTGATGCACGCCTTTAATTCCAGCACTCGGGAGGCAGAGGCAGGCGGATTTCTGAGTTCGAGGCCAGCCTGGTCTACAAAGTGAGTTCCAGGACAGCCAGGGCTATACAGAAAAACCCTGTCTCAACCCCACCCCCACCCCCCCCAAAAAAAAAAGAAAAGAAAAAAGAAAAAAAGAAAGAAAAAGATATCTCTGGCTAGGCATAATAGGTTTACCTACCATGCTTGAAGTCCTGGGTTCAATTCCCAGTGTTAAGAAATAATTAAATATAAACTGGAGAGCTGTAAGAACTGGCTGCTGTCCCAAAAGACCCAAGCTCAGTTCCCAGCACCCACGTGCAGCTCACAAACAGGGAATCCAACACCCTCTTCTGGCGTTGTACTAGTAAGCATACATGTAAGTAAAACTCACATAAAAATTTTCATGTACATACATTTTAATTAAATGTATTTAAACATTTAAAAATATACTCAGTTTCTAGATTCAACTCCAATTCTCCAATTTTTTTCACCAATACATATTTAAAATGCTTTATATTTTTATAGTAATCTACAATAATAATGCCTTTCAGATCTGGTATCTCATCTGACCTCACCAAGTTTGGGGTCTGCTCATCCATCCAGCTTTGAGCGTGAGGCTGTGGGCCCTGGATGCCACATGACTAAAGCTCTAAGTTTAGTGTTCTTCAGGGACCACACAGCTTCTGAAACAAAGGCAGCCAACGGTCCACAGAGCGTGGCAATGACTGCTTTTGGAAGCACAGCCCTGGCAAAGACAGTGGCAAGCATTTGACCCGACTTAGGAAGGGCGGGCTTGCCAAGTTCAAGTTTGGTATCTGAATCATTAAAAGAAAGTCAAGATTCCTCAACCTCGGAGACTCCGAACAATCATACTTCTCAGTTTAGTTCGGGACATGAGTGAACACAAGGCGAAGCTGGCCTTCTGAAAACTGTGTTGGCCAGGGAAAGCAACACACAAAACCTCCAAGACAAGAGTCAGCATAGTAATGTGTGCAGTGCAGTACCCTGGGAGCCAAATCCTCAGATGGCCAACAGACCGCACAAAAGAACGTCCACGGTGGAGATGGCTCATCCCTGCAGCCAGCCTGTGTGCATTCAGTGGGTCCCTCAGCAGTAGTGTCTTGGGCTCTGGGGACCTTACGTCAGAGTCTGGTGGAGAAGCATGAGACGCAGGAGATGCCCACCATCACTGCAAGCAGATACCACTCCCAAGCCATATTTTCCCCAGCACAAGCTGGGGGATCTTTTAGTGAAATAGAACAATATATTCACAGCCACATGAAATATTAAAAGGTCCATCGAGTCTTATTCATAAAGGCTGATCCTGGCTGTCATTTTACTATGGTGCAAGGCCTGGGCCAGTCACCTCCATGTGTTATCCCATGTGACCCTCAATGTCCACAGCATTGCTAGCACTGTATGAAAGATGAACATGACACAGTCATACAAGTGTGAAGGGACAGAATTCACACTCCAATCCACCTGGCTTGTCTCTAGAGCTCATGTCACTGTTGGGTGACCTACACCACCTTTCTCTTCTTCCCCACGTCTTCAGTATCACCTCAGCTTCCTGCCATGCCTTTTTTTTTTCCGGAAAGTAATTCTTAGCCTCGCTTGTATAGCAGTGTCCCTCAACCTGTGGGTCGAGACCCCCTTGAAGGTTGACTGACCCTTTCACAGGGGTCATCTAAGACCATCTGAAAACATAGATACTTACATTATAACTCATAGCAGTAGCAAAACTACAGTTAGGAAGTAGCAGTGAAATAATTTTGTGGTTGGGGGGGTCACCACAATATGATTCTAGATGTGTATTAAAGGGGTGTAGCATTAGAAGATTGAGAATGGCTGTTATAGAGTTAGAGTGGGAACCTCTGCATCTCTCCCCTGTAGGTCATTGCCTTCCTGTCTGCGGCTCCAAGCAGAGTTCCTAATTCTAGCTAACTAGGATGTTTGTGTGTGTTCGTTTGAGACAGGGTCTCACTACATGGTCCCATCAGGCCTGGAACTCACAGAGATCTACCTGCCCTTGCCAGTGGAGAACTGGGATTCGAGGCGTGTACTAGCACACCAGCTTAGATTTTTTGTTCTTGTTTTGTTTGCTTGTTTACATTTAATTATTTTACTTTACACGTGTGGATATCTTGCCCGAATGCATGTATGTGCATCATACGCATGCCTGTTGGATCCCTTGGGACTGGAGCTATGAATGGCTGTGAGACACGGTATGGGTTCTGGGGATCAAATCAGGGTTCTCAGCTAGAATGAGAAGTGCTCTTAATTACTGAGCCATCTTTCTAGCCCTTGGACTCAAATTCTTTTTATGCATTCATTTGTTTGTTTAATATTTTTTGAGACGGGGTTTAGATGTAAAACAGGCCTGGCTGACCTGGAACTTGCTTTGTAGACCAGGCTGGACTCAAACTCCTGCCTCTGAGTCTCAAGTGCTGGGTGGGATTAAAGGCATGCAACATCATACCCTACTTGGACTAGAATTATTGATCCTCCTGGCTCTGCCTCCCGAGGGCTGAATTTATAGCTGTGTGTGCTATGGTGCCCAGCTTCACAATCAGCTCTCTTAACTAGCTCGTCCTTAGTGAAGCTGAGAGTCCGGCTGATTCAGCGAGTTCACTGGTGCTCCCGCTGCAGCTCTGGAGTGTGCATAGGGCACACAGTAGGGACAGCTCAATGTGCTTACAAGTTTTGGTTGTAAATCTGGGCATGTATTCAATCCAAATTTCTGTGTGTTCTGTCCATGGTCTTTTCTCCTGGCTGTGGTACCGAGGACTGTATCTGGGCCCGAGCCTATCATCAAGTTCCTACCACTGAGCAGTATTCTCAATGGCTTTTGTAGTCTGCACCTTTTTGTTTTTGTTTTGTTTTGTTTTGTTTCGAGACAGGGTTTCTCTGTGTAGCCCTGGCTGTCCTGGAACTCACTCTATAGACCAGGCTGGCCCTAAACTCAGAAATTCGACTGCCTCTGCCTTCCAATTGTAGTCTGCATTTTGAGATGGGTTCATTAAGCTGCCTGGGCTGGCCTGGAACTCACTCTGTAGCCCAGGCAGGCCTTGAATTGGGGATCCTTTCGCCTCAGGTTCCCTAATAGTTTGATGACAGGCCTTTTGCCACAAGAGCTAGCAGATTTTTCCAGGCCAGTGGCTGTAAGGGCTTAAACTTTGAGCTTCGGTTTTAGAGGAAGACATTTGACTGTAGTGGTGGCCCTCCCTAAGGCTTTCCATGTTAAAACAAAACAAACAACAACAGAACAACCCACCTTAAACCTTAGCTGACTATTTAATTTGCTGTCCAAACTCCCACAGTTTGAGTCAGTGATTCTCAACCTTCCTAATGTGGTTACCCTTTAATACACTTCATATTGTGGTGACCACCAACCATAAAATTATTTTCGTTGCTACTTTATGACTGTAATTTTGCTGCTGTTATGAATCATAATATAAATATCTGATATGCTGGATACCTGATATACGACCACAGGTGGAGAACCGCTTCCTTAGACAGTGGAAAGGGAAGCTGGGTATGATGGACCAGCTGTAACCCTAGCGATGCTGAGGCAGGGGGGATCAAGACCAGCCTAGGTTGCACAGTGAGACCCTGTCTCCAGGGTGGGCAGAGAAGGGGGTGCCAAACAGCACCCACTCCTTCTTGACACCTGACTTTTTTTCAAGTCATGAAAGGAAGAGGGTGCCAATGTGTCATGGAACAAGTGTAGAGGTCAGAAGTCAGCTTCACAACGATTTTTTTTTCCTTCCACTTGTATATGGGTTCCAGGGCTCAAACTCCAATTGTCAGCCCTACATGGCAAGGGCTTTTACCTGCTAAAGCATCTTGAATGCCCTACAGTTTCCCCCAGGGGAGACATATTTAGAGGTTATCTGAGAGGAGAAAACAAATCAAAGAACTTTCTCTAGTCATCAATCATTACAGAAAACATTTGTGAACAGGTGAGTGCAGGTGGGGTGGGAAGGCAGGCAGGATCTATACACCCAGACATGAGTAGACCCTGAATCGGACAACAGCTCAGTCCTGTACTCACTTTGGCTATGACACCATTCAACCGGTCCCCTTGTCAGAACCCACAGGTTGAAGACACTTTGGTCCCAGGCTCCCCCACACCCCATGCCAGTCATTATGGGTCGTTTCTGAGTTGTGCTTCTAACCAAATAAAACTCAGCTGTGCTAGTCAGTGCTCTATTGCCTAGGAAGAGACACCGTGGTAACCACAGCAACACTTATGAAGGAAAAACGTTTCGTTGGGGCTGGCTTACAATTCAGAGGTCCATTATCGTCATGGTGGGAAGCACAGCTGCGTGCAGGCAGACGGTCTGGAGCTTCTGAAACTCAAAGCTCCTCCCCCTACCCCCAGTGACATACCTCCTCAAAAAGGCCACACCCACTCCAACAAGGCCACACCTCCTAGTGGAGCCACTCTCTTTGAGCCTCAGGAGGTCATTTTCTTTCAAACCACCACACCAGCTGTGCCTCCCTCCCTGTGTTTGGCTAATCTGCTGGTGTTGCAAATAAGGAAACAGGTTTGCTGGCTTAAGGTAAAACTAGGTAACAGATGAAGGAGCGCACAGGGCTCAGGGCATAGTCAAGAGAGGGGTTTGAGGGAGAGCCAGCCTCTAGGTGCTTGAACACCCAGCCATCTCATGGCTCTCTGAACCCAGGTCTTTTGTGGAATGTTTACTACGTAGACATGACTGAGTTCATGACTGAGTTGATCACTGGTAACAAATTTGCAGCCTCTCTCCCTTCCTTCCCTGCGCTTTCCCGATGCCCAGCCCCCATCCCAAAGCCAGTAATTAGCTCAGTAGCATACAAAACCAACCAAACAAAAATCTCACACTTATCGTACATTACTCCTTAACATTACCCGTTTCCTGCGCGTGGTTCAGGCACTCTAGGCAGGATGGTGAGGGAGAGCATTTGTTGAACATATGGGGTGCTGGATACCATCCCAAGCATTGCCTAGAAAAAAATCTAGTCAGGATAGCACATGTATCCCATCAACTGCGGTGATTTTCAATATGGAGCAGAGCCTACCGCAGGTGGGCTTGACCCAAATGGCCCTGTAGCAGGAAAACAGATCCTATTTTGTCGCCCCAAGCACAGCCTGACTGTGTTTCTGATCTTACTGCATTTTGAGGATGAATGTACAGGGCTTCAGGAAGGTGTATGAGCAGAAACTGTCTGCACCTAAAATGGCCACCAGAGCAACAGCCAGACGACATTTAACCGCATTGTAATCTATCTGCCTGCTAAATGGCATACTCTCCAGCACCATGCCCGTTGACAATTGCCATGGCAACCATGGCAGGGAACTATAAAAGGAACAAAAAGAGACTGCCAGAAAAGAGATGAATAAATATCTCCACTACCCACCACCCTTATCAGCCATCCTTCACCTCATTTTTAAAATCTTTTTTTTTTTTAATTTACCTTTATTTTATGTGCATTGGTGTTTTGCCCGAATGTGTCTGTGTGAGAGTACCTGATCTTAGAGTTACAGACAGTTGTAAGCTGCCATGTGGGTGCTGGGATTTGAACCCACATCCTCTGGAAGAATAGCCAATGTCCTCAACTGCTGAGCCATCGAGCCATCTCTCCAGGACTCTCTTCCTCTCTCTCTCTCTCTCTCTCTCTCTCTCTCTCTCTCTCTCTCTCTTTTGGTTTTTCGAGACAGGGTTTCTCTGTATAGCCCTGGCTGTCCTGGAACTCACTTTGTAGACCAGGCTGGCCTCGAACTCAGAAATCCGCCTGCCTCTGCCTCCCAAGTACTGGGATTAAAGGCATGCGCCACCACGACTGGCTTTCTTCCTCTCATTTTTGATACTGTATCTATAACCTCCCTCCCAAGCCCAAAAGTTAAAGGTGG